>JBBPBX010023915.1:13201-40125 GCA_038048925.1 Garcialebias charrua
AAACCGGAGCACCCGGAGAAAACCCACGCATGCACGGAGAGAACATGCAAACTCCACCCAGAATGGCTCCCGGACCGGGATTTGAACCGGGGACCTGCTCGCTGAGAGGCAGCAGCTCTACCAGTTGTGCCACCGTGCTGCCAAAATCCTTAATACAGGGAATAGGTCTGTGGAATAGTTTGGAAAATTATGTTAAAAAAGTAAAGTCAATGCCTATATTTAAGAAAATGATTAGGACTAAATTGTTGAAAAGATACATATACATTAGTTTAATATGAAATGTACTAGAAACGGAAAATTGTGATGAGTTGTTCATTTCGTTTTGTTACGTATTTATAAATGCTTATTGTTTGAATTGATTTGTTTTAAAGAAGGGGCAGATACGATAAGATTTTTTTCTTCTTCTGCTACCTTTCATTTTATGTTTTGTTTTTCATGTAGTCTGTAAAATTGTTTTGTATTTTAAATCTGAAATGAATAAAATAAAATAAAAACATTAAAACAATGATCTGAATAATACAACATTCACTCCATAGTCACAAACGATGAAAACAAATGGGTCTAACGAGAAGCAACCTCGGGCTGAAACTTTCCTTGGTTTAGTAGAAACATTCTGGGAGGCAGTGATGTCAAATCACATTTAAGCCAGCACGGTTGTAAATTTGCAGTGACCTTGAAATCCCAGAGCCCTTCGCTTTTTTTTTTTTACCCCCTCTCACAGCTGCATTTGCTCCTCTCTCCCTGTCCAAGGCTGTGCATTTCATCAACTCATTCATTTTTCCACAACCTACCGGTATTCTTTCCATTGAAGTCTGATCTTATACCACTATTTAACAAAGGCTAGTTTCAAATTACCCTTAGCCTAGCACTTCAGGGCATTCGTGGCTATTATACATGTGGGAAACCCAGCCAGACAACCGAAACGAGAAACCCTAAATAACCCTCCAGTTTGTATGTTTTCCACGCTCAAGTTAGAGGAATTAATTGCTTGATCCTTTCTGCTTACTCAAGGCTTCTGGTAGTTCTGTCTGCCTTTGCAAGATTCAGCTTGCCCTGCGTAGACGTTTCCCTGATTCAAATCGACGTTGTAAATGCAGTCCTGAAAGGTTTGATTCATGCGGCTTTGATTTGCTACATGCAAAATTAACAAGAGGCATGTCAGAGGAAGTTACTTGGTGGATTGTTCCTCCGATGAGCATGAGGGTCATCAGGCTCGGTGAAGATGCTAGAGGCCATTTTGTTCTTGCGCTGGGGGGTTGTGTTGTTGTCTGCGCCAAGAGAGAAGTTGGATTCCCCACCTGGTGGTCGTAGAACCCTTAAGAGAAAGAAAGAGGGGAAAAAAACAATTATGGTACTGTACTTGCTTAGTATTTCAGGCCAACAACAAAATAATCAATAGTCGAATGAAACATAAAAATGCCCCCTAAATATTTGAAGGTTTCCCCCCTGCTCCACCCCAACCCTTTCATACCAAATGCCAATAGGCGCACGACCAGCATAGCCTCCACTCTCTAAGCCTCGCCTGTCAGTCCACCAGACAGACAGTCGCAATCTCTGCCCTGCAGCTGACTCCAGTCGCCTGTAATCACTGAGTTAGCGAGCTAGCTGCAGCCTCTATTCAGCAGAGATTCCTTTGCAGTGACACATGAAGGGGCCAGTGCGCGATTCTGGAATCAATACTGTACTGTGCTTTTGGTAAATGGATAACTCGAGATGTGATGCTTCATTTGAGTCCAGTTTCACACAAAACAAAATTGAAAGATCTGAAACCCACAGATAAAATAGAGCAGTGTTATAGAACATAAAAACCATATACTGTATGCAGATAAGTGCATGAACGAAAGCTACTTCCTAGCAGTTTATCCTTCTACCAGAAGCTTTTACACAAATACCATAAGGGAAATACTTCTAGCTTGCTGTTCTGAAGGACAGTTGGGGGTAGATGGGAGAGCCCAGTGTGCTTTCAAAGCCCCTCCCTGTTTAGTTCCAGAAAACTCCCCTTTCAGAGTCCCGAAGCCATCAGCTGACACACCAAGCAGCTGTCCAAGGGCCAGGGGCAGATGGGAGTCCAACAAACGGCAGATCGCCCCCAAAATACTTAAACAGCTAAAGTCACACCAGCACAGCTCAGACTGCACCAGCATGATTTCATCCAGCAGGTTTCCATGTCCACCACAGAGCAGTGACTTAATGCCTTATCCAGACTGTACCTTATCCAGGCCAGAGGAAGGATGAGCTCATGGTTTCCACATGGTCTGTGATGGGGGGAAAGATTTTAGCAGCAGATCCTAGTCTAAAATGAAACTGTAATGATGTTAAAGAAAAACAGTACACATATTTGCAGAAACTCCACACCCAAAAATGAGTGCTTGTATGTCTGATAAGACAGGAGCCGACATGTTTAGCCTTATCTTTTAGATAAACTTGCTGCTTTGGTGGGGATCTCTTTGTTCAGACAGCAGAAATGACCAGCAGCTGGGGGGAAAGGGGGCTTTAAGAACCAAAAGCAAAAAGCTAAGAAAAGATTTGCAAGCTTACAGGCCCCCACCCAAACCCCATGCCATCCTCCAACTGGGTAACGACTGACCGACATTAAACAGGCTCACAGTAAAAAATCTGGCAAAATTGATTTCCCCCAAAAAAATCTATTAAATCCGACAAACTTGGAGTCATGCAGAGGGGCAGCTTCTCTTTCTACTGCAGAAAAGACTGCATCCAGGTATTCATCATGCCACAGGAAGGAAAGCACTGCAGGATGCGTTTCAGTAAGCAAATATAATACATCTGCACTAAAAATGGGTTTTCTAACTGTCGTTACAGACCATATCATAGAAAATGATCAAGTCTAGTTCTTTTAATTAGTCTTAAATCTCTATTAAGCGTTTACACAAAATGCAGTCAGAAACAGTTCAGTGGAAAAACACCCAGCCTGTTACTTCAACTACGACAGAAGTTATTTTGTGGTCAAACTTCATTGTCCGTTTTTTTAACATTAAAAAAGGAGAAACAAATAAATTTGCTCAACTCGCCGCCGCCTGACAAGCTAACCCAACTTAATGTAGCTAACGGGCGTGGAGCCTCAGTAAGATTAACTGTGAGAGTTTTTATCTCAGTCCACATACAGTATATCGCCTGTACACCTCCAGCAGACATTACACTGTCTTTCAACACAACCAGAATAAAAAGAACTGCTTGCTAGCTAAAAAACGCTTCCCCGCATCCGACTTCTTTTGTTCCGCCATGAAAGCTTGTCAAGCCGCCCTCATTTACCTGGAACTGCTTTTAGTAGCAGGGTCCAAGCCTTGAAAGTTGGTCGTCGTTGTCATCTTTTGAGAGATATTTCAACTGTCTTGACGGTGGAGAAGTGTCCAGCTAATTACGAGAGGGGGGAAAAGAAATGCAACTCCTCTCTAGCTAGCGGAGAAAAGACGGGATGAAGACTCCACCCAAAAAACTGAAGAAAAAAAAACATAAACCAGATCCGTTGGTTCTGCGGTGCCAGCATGAGGCCCAGCCCACCAGCAATTGGTCGACTCTGATTGGTCAGGATGGTACAGAGCTTCCCTCTGATTGGTCAGGACAGCACTACGTCTCTCTGATTGGTCATTACCTCATCGGTCAAATCTCTTGTTGGTGGCAGTGACCAGACAACCCACATCCCTGGAGTAACCCCTCGCTGCAGCCTGCAGGACGGGGCGGGGTCGTGCCCGAGGGCCGAGCCATACCATATATGGAAGTAGCGCCATTGCACTCCGGAAATAAAGGGGGCGCTGTTTCAATGATCACTTACAAATTCCTTAAAGAAGCGGGTCAGCTGCTCAGCGGTGTTTCCAAGTACTGTACTGTAGAAGGTTGAAGAAGGGACACGTGAATGAAAATATTTTGAGGAATGATTCACAATGGAAACTTGGCAAAGTCAGCAGACCAAGTACACCTCGCTGCAGCAAACAGCGAGGGGTTACTCCAGCAGACGGTAATGATACTTTTTATAAGCATTTTTGTTATGTAGCAAATAAATATATTTATGTGAACTAGTAAAAATCGTAATTCCTTTAAGCTAAGATTGATGTTAGCATATGTAGCGTGCTGCATAGCGAAATCACGATCATAGTGCCTAAAAATAGATACCATTTTATAACTTTTAAAGTTCATTCTTTGTTTTCTTTCAGCAGATCCATGTATCTGTATGTAACATTCAAAAAGGGGAGATGTTACAACCTTATAGCAAAGATGACTCCTATAGATGTCCTCTTTGCTCCTACTCTGCTAAGGAGTCGTACAAGGTGGTGAACCATATTGCTAATACTGCTATGGTTCAACATAAAGGTTTGTAAAACACAATTTGATATTGCAAATACTGCTATGGTTCAACATAAAGGTTTTTAAAACACAATTTGATTAATACTAATGTTTGTGAAAGAGTTGTCAATTTTCTAATTTTGATGGTGTTTATTTGAATAGTTGTATGCAGTCCTAACTAATGTGAATTCTAAACCACCAAAGTTAAATCGAAATAAAATACTTTTTTCATTTTTAAAAAGTAAGGAGTAAGTAGGAAGTACACATAATTGAATTAAAATGTAAGGAGTAGAAGTAAAAAGTAGGCTGTAAAATAATTACTCCACTTAAGTAGAAATACCCAAAATTTCTACTCAAGTAAAGTAACAAAGTATTTGTACTTGGTTACTTGACACCTCTGACTGTTTCTGGCATAAATATGTGTACAAATTATGTATTTACTATTGTTAACGTTATTGATTTGATTTGGTTTGCAGAATTCTACATCTTCAGATGTGGTTTACCTTGTCACGGCGGCCCATCTCACTTTCATTGCCCATACTGTTTGTCAACACATGAGAAACGGGAGCGGTTTGTAAATCATTTAGTAAACCACACGATGACTTTAAGATCCCTGTCCAGCTGTGCAACAGCACAGCTACCTGTTCAGCCAGCTTCAACCAACATCCAGGCGGCCACAACAGCACCGCTACCTGTTCAGCCAGCTTCAACCAACATCCAGGCGGCCACAACAGCACCGCTACCTGTTCAGCCAGCTTCAACCAACATCCAGGCGGCCACAACAGCACCGCTACCTGTTCAGCCAGCTTCAACCAACATCCAGGCGGCCACAACAGCACCGCTACCTGTTCAGCCAGCTTCAACCAACATCCAGGCGGCCACAACAGCACCGCTACCTGTTCAGCCAGCTTCAACCAACATCCAGGCGGCCACAACAGCACCGCTACCTGTTCAGCCAGCTTCAACCAACATCCAGGCGGCCACAACAGCACCGCTACCTGTTCAGCCAGCTTCAACCAACATCCAGGCGGCCACAACAGCACAGCTACCTGTTCAGCCAGCTTCAACCAACATCCAGGCGGCCACAACAGCACCGCTACCTGTTCAGCCAGCTTCAACCAACATCCAGGCGGCCACAACAGCACCGCTACCTGTTCAGCCAGCTTCAACCAACATCCAGGCGGCCACAACAGCACCGCTACCTGTTCAGCCAGCTTCAACCAACATCCAGGCGGCCACAACTGCACCGCTACCTGTTCAGCCAGCTTCAACCAACATCCAGGCGGCCACAACTGCACCGCTACCTGTTCCATTTTCAAAGGCACACTTAAAGTCAAGAAGAGCGGCTTGCGGACGAGGTTCTCAATCTAAAGGTATGTTCACATACAGAATTGTGTTCGTGTTTGAGCAGGTTACTTAACACATTAATACACATTTTCTGTTTTTTGAAAGCTACCTGAGATCAAGAAGCTGTGCAAGCAATGTGGTATTGACAACAGAGGTTCAAAGATGGACCTTGTGCTTCGTCTGCGTGACAAAATATCTTCCAGAGCTACCTACAACAAAGTCTTTGAAAAAGTCTGGGGTGCCTCTGGTAAGTGTCTGACAGCAAGTTATAACAGGCAAATATAATTAGTTACAATGTCACCAATAACAAAGTATTGCAACAGTCGTGCAGAGACACATTTCATCTATTATTACTATTTTTATTGTTATATATTTTTTAACCATATGTCTTTAATCTGTATTCCATAAAACACATGTTTTAACAATAAGATATGAAATGCATTGTTTACAGCTGAATTCAGTGCACAACAGGGAGCTAGCAGGTATGTTTAAGAAGAGTAACGCTAGTGTTTTGCATTTCAGGTGGGTGGGCTGTAATTACATGTCCTTGTGGAGTGATATATTCCGTGAAGTTCAACCTTACCCCAAACACCAACACAATAAATCAAATGTGGAACAATAAGTGTATTCACCAGCGAATAAGTGTATTGTATAACAGATACAATGCATTGTCATTCAATAGATCTCTAACTCTGTAGAATACTGAAATAGATTTAGATTTAAAAAATTGACAGAACTTTTATGTTGTTTCCAAGACAATTTTTCGTCAATTATAACCCACATAATGGGATTAATTTGTATAAATATGCAAAATGTATTTTTATTTTTAAGAGTGGATATGTTCTTCAAAGTATTTAGCATAATTTTGCTCTTTATATGTAATGCCATAATAAATGTATGTTTATACTGTGCGGGTTCGCGTCCCGGCCACTACACACCTTGGGGTGTCTATGAGTGCACACCTAATTCTCCAGCTCCCCGAGCGCCCTCTGGCTGCTCACTGCACCACCTGGGGTGGTTGGGTTAAATGCAGAGACGAATTTCGTCTGTGTATGGGAAACATACGCAGATGACAGACAAACACATTATTATTATTATTATTTAAAAACGGCCCTGTTTACACAATGGGGTGGGTTGCCTGTTGGGCTTGTTTTGAAAGAGCGATTTGCTTGTTTCTGTAGCGAGATGTGGCAACACTGCGCAGTGGCAGATAGAGACAAAGCCCAAGTCGCGCGCAGTTTTAAGAGGAGAGCAGAGACACAACATTTCAGCCGCGCATTCAGTTTTATTTATTTATTTTTTGGCGGAGAAGGGCCGCGTGCGCAGCCGTGCACAGTAGGAGCTGTGGAGAGAAACATTTCAGACACGAGTTCAGTTTGCCGTGCGCGCGCGCGTGTGTGTGTGTGGGGGTGTCAGCTGAGTGTTCAGCATGAGGCTGCTTTTATGTTTTCAGCTAGTGCACCTGCAGTGCGAGCTGCTAGTTTAGCATTACGTCAGTGCCAACAGGTGCGTTGGAGCGGTGGGTAGGCGGGCGCTCGGTTCTGTTGAGGGGGCGGGGCGCCCCGCCTATATAATGGTAGGGGAAACACTGTTATAGTTTTTATAATGTCATAGTTATTATAATATAATATCATAGTTATTATAATATCATAGTTATTTTAGTTATTATAATATTATGGTTATAATAGTTGTTATAATATCATGTTATTATAATATTATAGTTATTATAATATCATAGTTATTATAGTAGTACAGGTAGTCCTCGACCTATGACGTTTCAGACTTACGTCACGCATCTCATTATTTTTTTTTTTAAATAAATAGATAAATGTACAGTACTGTACAGTTACCAAGCACTTAGCCTATCCTGACACAGTTTTTAAAGATGAAAAAGTGAGCTGAATTGTCTCCCTCCTCCCTAGCAGGCTCCATTCACATAAAGGGAGCTAACTCTCTTTATGTAAAAGGAAGACAATTCAACTCACTCCTTCATCTTTAAAAAACTGTGTTAGGATAGGCTAAGTGCTTGGTAACTGTACAGAACTGTACATTTATTTATTTATTAAAAAATATTATTATTATTATTTTTTGTATGTGATCCGACTTACAGCAATTTCGTGCTACATACGGTGCGTAGGAACGGAACTCGTTCCTAAGTCGAGGCAGCACGGTGGCACAACTGGTAGAGCTGCTGCCTCTCAGCGAGAAGGTTGCCGGTTCAAATCCCGGTCCGGGGCCTTTCTGGGTGGAGTTTGCATGTTCTCCCCGTGCATGCGTGGGTTTCCTCCGGGTACTCCGGTTTCCTCCCACAGACCAAAAAACATGCTTGTTAGGCTGATTGGTGACTCTAAATTGACCCTAGGTGTGAGTGTGAGAGTGGATGGTTGTTTGGTGTGAGTGAGACAGGTCCCTCTTGTAAATGAGTCCCCGTGACTCAACGAGGCTAGCCTGTATAAATAAAAAACTACCTGTATAGTTATTATAATATTATAGTTATTATAATATAGTTATTATAATATCATGTTATTCTAATATTATAGTTATTATAATATCATAGTTGTTATAACATCATAGTTATTATAATTTCAGTTATTATAATATCATAGTTATAATAATATTATAGTTATTATAATATCATAGTTGTTATAACATAATTATTATAATTTCAGTTATTATACAGTAATATCATAGTTATTATAATATTATAGTTATTATAATATCATAGTTATTACAATATTATAGTTATTAACAGTCTGGTTGTTGGTCATGCGTGTCCACTGATGCAGTGCCTGAGTGCAGTTAAGCTTCAGGTGGGTTGCATGCAGTGAGCCATCTGGTCTCTTTTTTTTACCTCTTTCAACCAGCTGGACAGCCTGCGCACGGCTGGTGGTCCAAATTGGATTGTCAGCCGCGTGCATCCGCTAACGCAATCAATAGCCCAATACTGACCTGGCCCACCCATCTAACACATTATTTTGGACTGGTCCAAATTTCGGGTTCGGGCCGGGCGAGGGGCCCAGGTTAGTAATGACAGCTCTACTTTCGTGTCAGAGTTTTACGCTGACATTATCTTACATTTTTTCAGAGTTGTAGCTGTTTTGGTCCAACCTTGGAAAGAACTCCATGATCAAACTCCTAAAGAGTTGCGAGATGTCTTTTTCAGAGTATGTGTTGTAAATGATTCATCTACTCCCTCATCAAAATTGAATGTAGCAAAATTACAGAATTTTTTGAGTTGGCAGACTTTAGCTGTGGCAGACATCTTGAAATGGATCAATTCCAACAGTAAATCCATTGTAGATATATGTTCAATGATTTTCAGAAAGTTTACCTCAAATCTGCTTTTTGATTCAATAAATCTCTTGATAATAGACAAAGTTGACTCCAAAAACTTAAAGACCGTGTAAAGTGAAATTAAATGTGTGTTTTTAGTTTGTCACATGGCATAAATATGTGTTATTAATCACCCATTTAAATCTGACTGATTAAAAACATTGTTTACCTTATAAAATTAAGTCTCAAAAATCATGAAAAAACATGATTTTGCCTTGCCCTGGAACGCTGGGGGCGTGTCAGTGCGTGGGCGTGGTTTCAGCGCAGCTGCGCTCGTGTCCTGCCCCCTGAGCTGACTGTGTGGAGAGGCAGACAGCAGAGCCAGTAAACCTGCTCTGTTTTTATCTGAGTTCTGTCTGTAACAGCAGCTACTTTTTCCAAGAGTTACGCTGTTTTTGTAAATAGTTTTCTTGTGTGTTTTTAATCTGGAATGAATAAAAAAAAAAAAAAGAGTTGTACCATGCGGGAATTGAACCCGTGGGGTTTGGGACGGAAGGCAAGCGCTTTATCCATTGACCTATCCAGGCATTACAGATACTTGGTATAAAACCACGCGGTATAAAAACATGTTATGATTTGTACGGGTGCCCTGACCATTGCGACATCCAGGGAAGATGCACGAACGAGGCATAATTGATTAGCTAGCTAACAATGAACAAAATATCTATGCTATTGCTATCTGATGCTATCTGCGATTCGCGAGTGAACGGCTCCACCGAGGCGAATTTATACGGCTGGAGCTGCAGGGGGTGGGGCTATACTAATGAGGACCGCGTGACGAAACGCGGTCACATTTAAAACACGCCTAAAAAATCCTGAAATAGAAATATGTTTATACACAGTTTGCTCTATAACTCCAAAATTAATTGAGCTACAATTTTGAGACTTTTTACTCATTTACAAGATTACAATTATGACATTTATAATGTTTATTGAAGAAAATGTTGAAATTCACTTTACACGGTCTTTAATGGCAAAATTTTAAACTAAAATCTCACACAATCTGTTAGTACTCAAAATATGTTTAGAATATACTATACTATCCTGATTAATGCTCAACAATCCAGGTAGAAAAATCCAACAGTCAGGCCCTCTGGACAGTTTCTTCGTCTTTCATCCAAAAGACTTCATCAGTCCGAGGAGCTGCAACAAACTCAGTCTTTATAAATAGCACCTTCTCATAGTGAATCAAACAGTTTGATGGTGATAAGATGGTTTCTGGAGTCTGCGCTCTCTCCCCTGCCGACTTGTTTGGCTCCTTGGAATGATGAAGTCTTTTGGGTGAAAGCCGAAACATTTCAACAAAAATAAACTGTCCAGAGGACCTGACTTAACTTTGTTGGATTTTTTTACCAGGATTATTGAGCATGAACTTTGATGTTTTGAACCATTTTGGCCATGACTGCCTCAAACGAGTGAACGTGGACAAGACGGGACTCCAGAAACTTTCTGATCACCAACAAACTGGTTGACCCACTATGAGAAGGTGCTATTTGTAAGACTGAGTTTGTTTTGGCTCCTCAGACTGATGAAGTATTTTGGATGAAAGATGAAACGTTTCAACAAAAAAGGAGCCGTCCAGAGGACCTGACGTAACTTTGTTGGAATATACTATACTATTACCGGTATATACTATATAATACGTGTAAAACAGACTGCTATATGCATTCTATACACTTGCCAGAGCCTTAACTGGAGTTAGTAGGCGAGATCATATCTCTCCAGTTTTAGCTTCTCTCCACTGGTTCCCTGTCAAATCCAGAATTGAATTCAAAATCTTACTTCTAACCTACACAAAGCTCTCAACAACCTAGCTCCATCTAATATTACAGATCTTATTGTTCCATAATTTCCCAACAGAGCACTTTGCTCTCAGTGTTATGTTTCTGCCTCCATGTCTCATTTCTGCTCAGTCATGTTCCACTCAAGCTCTGCCTCTCAGCCACACCCACTTCACCTACAGCTCAATCAGCCTCATGTGCTGCACCTGTTGTCTGCCCTATTTAAGAGCTCTTGTTTCACTGCTCCTTGCCAGATCATCTAATCCTTTTTGGTTGTAGATGTCCAGCGCTTCACTGATCTTGTCTGAAACTCCTGTCTTGATCCCACGTCTGCTTTCTGGATTTGCCGCTTTTCCTGCCTCTTGTCTGACCTTGTTCTGCTCTTCTGACCTTGTTGATGACCTCTGCTTCTGGCCCCTGGATTTTGGATCATCATTTGGACCTGTTTAAAGACCTCTACCCTCCTGTGTATGACCTCTGCCTCCCCTAAAGGACCCCCTCTTTGGATAAGCCCCCTACTCATCGCCATCATAACGTGCCTCTGCAGCTGTGTCTCCACCAGCTACGGTGACATCATCCACACAAGCTTCGATGGGTGTAAATCACTATCTGCCTGAGAAGGTTAGTGGCTGTGTAATTATTGACAATCCCCGGAAAACCCACAAGCCACTAACACTCATATCTTTGCAGTTTTGTTCCTGCCTCTGGATCCAGACCCCCACCACCAGCTACAAATTAATAAATCTCTTAAAACCTTATTGTTGTCCGGCTGAGTTTACAAATCCTAAAACTGATTCATGACACTGACCCCGGAATTACACTGCACGCGGCTCCGCCCCGCTGCGGTCCGCATGTCGCAGCTGACGTGAGTCCTCGCCCACTGCCTCCGCTCCCCTCAGGTCCGCCTGGATGCGCCGCTCCAAGACACGTGCGAGATCGCGCGATAAATCAAGTGATAAATAAGTAAGTCAGAACAAAACAATTCATTCGGTGGAAAGAAGGAGAACAACTGTAGAGAGACTGCTGCCTTGATCTTCTCTCGTAAATGAGCGACATGGTTTGAGCAACAGGAAGTGATGTTTACATTTCAGAATAAAATACTTTTTTATTTATTTATTTTTGTAATGCGTTATTAGGTGTAGTCATAGTCATAAATATAATAGTTTAGTCATAGAATAGTCATAATTGATAGTTTGACAGCATTTTTGTACAAATAAATCCGTATAGAGCTAGGATTAGTCCGCCCGTGGTGATTTTATTTTGTAAATACGGAAGTTGTGCTCGTTCCTTTTCCTGTTGGTGCGACGTAATCTTCAAAAGTTGACTCCGGCACAGCTCCGTCATCCGGCAGAAATAGAAAATTTTCTAATTTTGACGGACTGCCGTCCGCTCTCCGCAGCTCGCCGCCGCCGTGCGGAGCCAGTGTAAATTCTGTCATTGATTATAATGGGTGCGTATTTGCTGCGGAGGTCGGACCGGAGCGGGGCGGAGCCGTAACGCATGTGGTGTAATTCCGGGGTGAGACTGCAGGCTTACTCGCGATTTCTACAGTTTCCAAAAGCAGAATGGGAGGAAGATCTTTCAGTTGTCAGGCTCCTCTCTTGTGGAACCAACTTCCAGTTTCTGTCCATGAGGCTGACATATTGTCCAGTTTTAAGACTGGGATTAAGACTTTCCTTTTTGATAAATCCTATAGTTAGGGTTGGCTTGTTATGCTGCTATAGGCCTAGACTACTAGAGGACAAATATTAGGGTTGGGCATCGAGAATCGAGAATCGTTCGGAACCGGGACTAACTGTCCGTTTTTCCCGGAATCGTTCAAAATATTAATTTGCGATTCCTATTTTCGATGCTAGTTAGCCGACCGGAAGTAGCGCCGCCGAAAACCAACGAAGAAGAATCCACCGGAAGTGTGCATCTGTTATCGAAAGCGTACTAATTAATAAAAAATGAGCAGTCAGGTCAGTGCAGCACTTGCAATAATTTTCTATCATGCAAAGGAGGGTGGAGAAGTAAAATAGTGTCCCGTCTTTGACGCGCTCCACCGGATTATTTTCGCTTCGTATCCGACCGGAAGTGCAGAGTGGTCCGTCTGCAAAACGCTCCGCCGGACTTTTCGCTAATCGCTACCTCTCGGCTCCATCAGGTAAATAAATAAACTACGTCTCATACCAACATTAAGGCAGCTAACAAGTTATACTCCGCTTAAAGCGGTAAGTCAGCTCAAATACAAACACGATGCTAACGTTAGCTCGTTTTTTTTTCTTAGACAAACGACCTGAAATGGCTTCAGTGTTCACCAGTGACTGTCCAAGGTAAAAACGTCAGTGTAACTGAATGAAGAATGCCACAAAACAGTTACAGAATATGTTGTGAAAAGCTTGCATCCCTTTTCAGATGTGGATTCAACTCCTGCCATGGATTGCACTTACATTGCACTCAAATCCAACACTTATTAACATTCTTAATCCATTTAAAGTTATCTGTGTCTTTTAAAATGTCTTAATGTCTCTAGTTTTCAGTATTATAATTTCTGTTTATGTTCTCTTTCATTCCATTATGAGTGAATGTCACAGTTTGAAGAATTATTGAATAGGTTAGTAGGCAATAACAACAGAGCTAATAATTGTATACATTCTCAGTCTTAAAAATGATTTAATAATCTCTTTTTACTGATAATACTGATAAACCTGTTGTTTGTTTAGGAACTTCCTGCAGTCTGTCCAGAAAGTCTCCACTGGAGGAGCTTTTTGCTGAGGAAGAGGCACAACATAATGTCACAGCTCCATGTCCATGAAGAAACAAATGGAGAGAGGGCTGCAGATACCAGGACATCCCACCAGCCGTTCTGTCTGAGGATCCTGCTGCTGGTGGTGGAACCAGGTTAGCCCATCAGTGGGAGCTCAGTAACATGACTGCAGCATCAGACACTGGACAATATTATATGTATAATAATAATATATGTTGGTGAGTCCTCCATGTTGGCTCTAATCTGCCCTGTGAGAAATTCATAGTAAATGTAACAAAAAGGAAAAAGTTCATAGCATTAAATTCAAACAGAAGTTCAAATTATTTCATCCTGAAATAACTCTGGCTAACTACTGTAGCTTTTTTATAACATGGGAGTTAAACTCAAAGTAGTCTCCTCAGATAAATTGTGTTACCATTATTTTTATATTAAAGTTTCTGTTAACTTATTATTTTTATATTTGATTGTTTCTGTTCAGTGCCCTGAGACGACTTCTGTTGTGACTTGGAGCTATACATTATAAATAAACTGAACTGAATTGACATGTCTTTTTTTAACCCCGTCTTTTTTAACCCCGCCTACAAAAAGAATCGGAATCGAGAATCGAAAAGAATCGGAATAGAAATGAAGAATCGGAATCGGAACCGGAATCGCTCAAATTCAAACGATGCCCAACCCTAACAAATATACCTCATATCCTTAAATTAATTGTTAAAATTAAATTTGTTTTTTCTTTTTTAATTCTATTTTAACATGTGATTCTTGACCTGCCATTGTGTATCTGTTCCTACCAAACCCAGCCGGTCGAAGCAGATGACCGCTTGTCCTGAGCCTGATTCTGCTAAAGGTTTCTTCCTCATGGGGGAGTTTTTCCTTTCCACTGTCACCTTCATGCTTGCTCAAGATGAGTTAAGCCTCGGATATAGTCGCGCTATGGTCCGCAAGCTGGAGCGCATGTGCTGCGCGCGCACTGTGCATGCGTTTATAGTGTGGCACGGCAGCGCTTGGCAAAGTGCTGTTCTTTTACGGACCAGCAGGTGGCAGTACCCTCTAAAACCTGTGCATATGTTGCAAGAAAGGGTGTAGAAGAAGAAATCTACCGTAGAAGAACTGTTTGAAATCACACAACAAAAACAAATAGCTTTCCGCTCGCTCGGGGAATTTAATGCATTTGAATCACATAAAAAACATTCCTCCATGCGTCGCGACGCCGTTTCCACGACCATAGCGGCGCAGACAGCTGCAGGCTCTGGCGTGAAGGCTGTCGGTGAGGTCCCTACCCGACCTGTCAATCAATTCGGCGCGCGCGCTAGGCTTGCGGAGCTTCAAAATCTGGGAGGTGCACGACCACGCGCGAAACCCAACGCGCTGGCCAAAGCGCGGGGGCGGGGACTTCGCGATTGCGTCACTTTGGCCGCGCGCCCTGTGCGACGCGTCAACTATATCCGAGGCTTTATGTGATGGAGTTAAACTCAAAGCAGTCTGCTCCTCAGATAAATGTTAAATTATTTTATATATGAATGCTGCTGTTCAGTGCCCTGAGATTACTTCTGTTGTGACTTGGCGCTAAATAAACTGAATAGAATTTACCGGTAAGTGTTTTCTAATAGGGCAGCATGGTAGAGCAGTTGGTAGAGCTGCTGCCTCTAAGCAAGCATGTTACCCTGGTTCAAATCCCGGTTGGGGGGGCCTTTCTGGGTCAAGTTTGTATGTTCACTCCGTGCATGTGTGGGTTTTCTCCATTTACTCCAGTTTCCTCCCACAGACAAAACATGCATGTTAGTCTGTTTGTTAAATTGTCCCTAGGTGAGAGTGAATGGTTGTTTATCTCGTTTGTCTCTATGTGTCCCTGTGATGGACTGGAGACCTGTCCAGGGTGTCCTCCGCCTCTCACACAGTGACAGCTGGACATGGGCACCAGTGACCCCCGTGACCCGAAAAGGAAAAAGCTGGTAAAGAAAATGATGTTTTCTCACTTGAATCTGGTGGAGACCTACTGAAGGATTGAGACAAGTTCTCAAATGTTAAATTTAGTAAAAACCAGTTTGTATAAGGTAAATTAGCATTTTCCCCCTCTATTTAAAGTGCAGCAGGCGAACTACAGCAGTGGGAGGAACCAAAGACTTTACTACAAAAGCACAAGTAAATAGTCTGCAGTCCCCTAATCACAAACTCATTTAAGTGAGAGACATTCGACCTGCAGAAGTTTATAAATGACTCCCAGAAATTTGAGATTTCATATTTCTTGCCCTGTTGGTTACTGAATGAAGTGTTGCACAAGCATAGCACAGTGCAGTGGGACTGTAATGAATATGTTTCACAATCAAAAATACCGGTATACTAATTTAAGTCCAAAGTCAAAGCAATTTATTCAACCTGTGTTTGAACACCGACCGACCATAACATTATGATTATTGGCAAGTGAAGAGGAAAAACTGAATATTTTGCATGTAAATCTGAGTTCAAAGCAGCAAAGATGGCAAACTGTAATGGCTATACCAATGGATTTCCACAGGTGCTCTTGTGCAACTCCCAGTCTGTCCCAGTGGTCATGACCTTCCCAAAGTGATTTAAAGAAAAACAATACCACATATGGCACGTCAACAAACAATACAGCCATCTATCCACTTTATTTCTGGGGGCTCTACTGTATAAATGATTCTGGGTACAACTTCCTGTCAGACAGGAAGTAGCAGTAAGCATTAGTTAACCATGGGGCCGAGATGGTGTAGAGGCAGGGCAGCCGGCTCAGGACCAGAAGGTGCCGGGTTCGATCCCCGGTCACTGCCAACCTCGTGTCCCTGGGCAAGACACTTAACCCCGAGTTGCTACCGGTAGGTCAGGCAGCGCCTTGCATGGCAGACTACTGCTACCGGTGTATGAATGGGTGGATGGCTGGTACTGTGAAGCGCTTTGGGGCCACTCATAGGGGGTTGGAAAGCGCTATACTGTATAAGTAAGCTCCATTTACCATTTACCATGATAGCGGAGCACGGACCGCGGTTTATGTGAAAGTAATTTGCATTCAGTTTAGCAAAGTGGTCAATTTGAGCCGGATCCTGCTGGAACAAGATCCAGGAACTCTCATTTTGACCGCTCAGATCTGGCAACTCAGATCTCTGCCCAAAAGTCCAAGTCATTGCCCATTTTTATTTTGATTATTAAAAATACGAGAAGAGATGTTCTGTAGAGCAGATGTTCCAGCCACACTATGCGCACCAGCTCGTGCATGTGCTCCTGACCAGCTGAGATGCGGACTGCATGTCCTGCGGGGATGAGAGTCTTCATCCATCTTCAGCGCCCTGCAGACAGTGCCTGTTTTACACACAGGAGCGTCTTCAGACAACTCTGCAGAGCGCGCACAACTGGTGATGTGTCAGAACTCAAAGATAATAAATAAAAAAGGTTACAGTAAAAAAAAAAAAAAAAATTTAATGATCGATCTCTAAAAAGTCTGACCTGCCGATAATGATGTTTTAAAAGCGACACTGTCAGGTGTTATAAGGTCACAACACAACTTCAATTTTCCAACCTTATTTTATTGAAAACATACCCTTGAACAATATCCTAGAAACAATACACACTTGTTTTAACTGGTCATGAGGAAGTTTAGACAATTGTTAAAACTACAAAACAATTGGTAAAATTAGTTTCTCATGTAAGTATCAGCCGCTCTCTCATTTCCCAAAATTAAAGATTGGCCAGCCGATTTATCGGTGCACCCCTAATTGTGTCCCACCACTTTTGACAAAACACCACCAACCTTGTTACTGTGTAGATATAGTGATACACCTCAAAGCTTTCAGGTTGTTCATCGCTTCACCGTCAGAAGAACCGAGTCAATGAAGTAGCTAAATATGCTAGTAGATGTAATCTGCAGCACTTCTTCAGGTCGTCCTTCATCCCTTGTCCTCAGCAGGTATGATTACCGGTACTGTATATTGTCCTGTTTGAGCTCTGACCCAGGTGTTCCTACATGTTTAAATTAAATCCACAATGATCAGAGAAACTACATTATCTCGTACTGTTCACACATAAACAAATGCCAGTTCTGGTCCGCGCCGGAAGTTGCGCCCATTCTTCACGTAAGACACCATGGGGCTAGGAATAATGTGGATAGAAATGNCTTGCATGGCAGACTACTGCTACCGGTGTATGAATGGGTGGATGGCTGGTACTGTGAAGCGCTTTGGGGCCACTCATAGGGGGTTGGAAAGCGCTATACTGTATAAGTAAGCTCCATTTACCATTTACCATGATAGCGGAGCACGGACCGCGGTTTATGTGAAAGTAATTTGCATTCAGTTTAGCAAAGTGGTCAATTTGAGCCGGATCCTGCTGGAACAAGATCCAGGAACTCTCATTTTGACCGCTCAGATCTGGCAACTCAGATCTCTGCCCAAAAGTCCAAGTCATTGCCCATTTTTATTTTGATTATTAAAAATACGAGAAGAGATGTTCTGTAGAGCAGATGTTCCAGCCACACTATGCGCACCAGCTCGTGCATGTGCTCCTGACCAGCTGAGATGCGGACTGCATGTCCTGCGGGGATGAGAGTCTTCATCCATCTTCAGCGCCCTGCAGACAGTGCCTGTTTTACACACAGGAGCGTCTTCAGACAACTCTGCAGAGCGCGCACAACTGGTGATGTGTCAGAACTCAAAGATAATAAATAAAAAAGGTTACAGTAAAAAAAAAAAAAAAAAATTTAATGATCGATCTCTAAAAAGTCTGACCTGCCGATAATGATGTTTTAAAAGCGACACTGTCAGGTGTTATAAGGTCACAACACAACTTCAATTTTCCAACCTTATTTTATTGAAAACATACCCTTGAACAATATCCTAGAAACAATACACACTTGTTTTAACTGGTCATGAGGAAGTTTAGACAATTGTTAAAACTACAAAACAATTGGTAAAATTAGTTTCTCATGTAAGTATCAGCCGCTCTCTCATTTCCCAAAATTAAAGATTGGCCAGCCGATTTATCGGTGCACCCCTAATTGTGTCCCACCACTTTTGACAAAACACCACCAACCTTGTTACTGTGTAGATATAGTGATACACCTCAAAGCTTTCAGGTTGTTCATCGCTTCACCGTCAGAAGAACCGAGTCAATGAAGTAGCTAAATATGCTAGTAGATGTAATCTGCAGCACTTCTTCAGGTCGTCCTTCATCCCTTGTCCTCAGCAGGTATGATTACCGGTAGCTAAATATGCTAGTAGATGTAATCTGCAGCACTTCTTCAGGTCGTCCTTCATCCCTTGTCCTCAGCAGGTATGATTACCGGTACTGTATATTGTCCTGTTTGAGCTCTGACCCAGGTGTTCCTACATGTTTAAATTAAATCCACAATGATCAGAGAAACTACATTATCTCGTACTGTTCACACATAAACAAATGCCAGTTCTGGTCCGCGCCGGAAGTTGCGCCCATTCTTCACGTAAGACACCATGGGGCTAGGAATAATGTGGATAGAAATGGCCTAAACAAGCAAAGAACTACAGTAGTTTTAACTTTGACTTTGATTTGTGACTTTGACTTCAAAGCTGGGGTGATAAAAAAATGTCTGCGACACCATCTAGTGATGATGCATGTGTATGAAGTTTCATTAAATTTTCTTGAACGGATAAGAAGTTATGTGAGGGACAAGAGAAATGTAGTAGAAGAAAGTTAACGGACATACAGATGGAGATGGACGTATAAAAAGGAGAACTTGTGATGGGGTCCTGGTGTGGCCAAATCTCGGTGATCCATCTAAGGAGCGAAGGCTGGCCGGTGTGGTTTGATCCAACAAAGGAGCTTCTGTAGCTCTAATTGCAGACAAACTTGGGGGTTTTCATCACAGTTTTTGTGTACAGGCCTGCACAGCACTCTGGCTGCATATGCTGACCAGAAGAAACATTAGAGAGATTTGTTGGACGAATAAGTTAAGGCTCAACAAGCAACTTACACAACTTAAAGGAGCAGGCTGTTTTTTTTTAATAAAGTGGGGTTAAGTTGCAGTAGGCAGGACAACTCCAGTTTGGTAATTCAGGAAGAAATTCTCAGAAGAGAGTCAAAGTAAAAGCTTCTCAGAGCCAGGAGAATTAAAAAGCACTTTAAAAAAATTGTATAAAACTTTTATTTGTCATACATCAGTCTGAAGCATTATCCATGCAACAAGATCCTTTTCCATCAAAACAATTTAATTTTATTGTTTCTAAAATATCCTTGTTAACACAACACTATTTCTAGAAATGTCTTTGATCCACACAGAAACACAGAAAATGATGTAGCTGCCAGGACTGTATGTGGCACCGTAACACTGAAATACACCAGAAACAGGAAACAAGGCATGAAGCAGGACCCTAAAGCTTATGGGTTGGTTAGACTGTAAATTTATAAATCATAGACTGTGTTATGGGCCGAGGCTATTTGGTTTTCATAAAACTGTGCAGTTGCAGTTTGGTGATTTGCTGACCAGCTGTGCAGTAACACATCTAAGATTGGCTGGCCTCTCCTGGCCCCTCCCAGTGGACATTCCTCGGCATTCTGGTTGGATTGTTCTTCAACCACTGAGGAGGCTCAGCTATTTGAGTCCAGCTCTCCTGCCAATAATGGCGGCTGTGATTTAGCAGCTCTTTCTCCTCTGTGGTCCACACTGCTCTCACCCACCTGGAGCAGAAGGACTGCAACGTCCGTATGCTCTTTGTGAACTTCATGTCTGCCTTCAACACCATGATCCCCCAAACCCTGATGGACAAACTATTCACACTTGGACTAAGCCCCTCCATTTGTAACTGGGTCCTAGACTTCTTAACAAACAGACCTCAGTCTGTGAGGATCCACAACTTCTCTTCCACATAACCCTCAGCACTGGCTCCCCTCAGGGCTGTGTGCTGAGCCCCCTCCTGTTCACTCTGCTTATGTATGACTGCACAACTATCCATCCAGGCTGTCATATTGTAAAGTTTGCAGACAATGCAACGTTGGTGGGATGCATCACAAACAACGATTAGTCCAGCTACAGGCAGGAGGTGGAACACCTGGAGAGCTGGTGCAGGAAGAACAACTTTCACATCAATGTAAAGGAGACGAAGGAGATAGCCGTGGACTTCAGAAGGAGCAAACACACCTACACACCACACACCCCGAGCATAGGAGGATCTGCAGTGGAAGTGGTCTCCAGCTACAAGTACTTGGGTGTGCACCTAAAAATCAACCTCAGCTGGAGCAACAACAGCACCAGCCTGATCAAGAAAGCTCATGAGAGACTCTACTTCCTCAGGCGGTGGTCTGGTCTCAGTCCTCACCTCCTTCTACAGGTGTGCAGTGGAGAGCATCCTGTGCTCCAGCATCAATGTGTGGCATGGAGGCTGCACAGCTGCAGAAAGAAAAGCTTTACAGAGAGTGGTGAAGGCTGCACAGAAGATGTTGGAGTCAGTCTCCCCACCATCACAGACATCTACACCTCCAGATGCAGGAAGAGAGCCACCTGCATCATGAAGGACCCCACTCACCCAGCACACACACTTTTTGCCCCACTCCCCTCAGGAAGGAGGTTGAGGAGCATTAAGTGTAGAACCACTAGACTGAGGAACAGCTTCTACCCTGAGGCTGTTAGACTCATGAATATCTAACCAGAATAATCACTGTGAAAAATCACATCATGTTGCTGCTGATCTGTTTCATGTTGCTGCTGATCTGTTTCATGTTGCTGCTGATCTGTTTCATGTTGCTGCTGATCTGTTTCATGTTGCTGCTGATCTGTTTCATGTTGCTGCTGATCTGTTTCATGTTGCTGCTGATCTGTTTCATGTTGCTGCTGATCTGTTTCATGTTGCTGCTGATCTGTTTCATGTTGCTGCTGATCTGTTTCATGTTGCTGCTGATCTGTTTCATGTTGCTGCTGATCTGTTTCATGTTGCTGCTGATCTGTTTCATGTTGCTGCTGATCTGTTTCATGTTGCTGCTGATCTGTTTCATGTTGCTGCTGATCTGTTTCATGTTGCTGCTGATCTGTTTCATGTTGCTGCTGATCTGTTTCATGTTGCTGCTGATCTGTTTCATGTTGCTGCTGATCTGTTTCATGTTGCTGCTGATCTGTTTCATGTTGCTGCTGATCTGTTTCATGTTGCTGCTGATCTGTTTCATGTTGCTGCTGATCTGTTTCATGTTGCTGCTGATCTGTTTCATGTTGCTGCTGATCTGTTTCATGTTGCTGCTGATCTGTTTCATGTTGCTGCTGATCTGTTTCATGTTGCTGCTGATCTGTTTCATGTTGCTGCTGATCTGTTTCATGTTGCTGCTGATCTGTTTCATGTTGCTGCTGATCTGTTTCATGTTGCTGCTGATCTGTTTCATGTTGCTGCTGATCTGTTTCATGTTGCTGCTGATCTGTTTCATGTTGCTGCTGATCTGTTTCATGTTGCTGCTGATCTGTTTCATGTTGCTGCTGATCTGTTTCATGTTGCTGCTGATCTGTTTCATGTTGCTGCTGATCTGTTTCATGTTGCTGCTGATCTGTTTCATGTTGCTGCTGATCTGTTTCATGTTGCTGCTGATCTGTTTCATGTTGCTGCTGATCTGTTTCATGTTGCTGCTGATCTGTTTCATGTTGCTGCTGATCTGTTTCATGTTGCTGCTGATCTGTTTCATGTTGCTGCTGATCTGTTTCATGTTGCTGCTGATCTGTTTCATGTTGCTGCTGATCTGTTTCATGTTGCTGCTGATCTGTTTCATGTTGCTGCTGATCTGTTTCATGTTGCTGCTGATCTGTTTCATGTTGCTGCTGATCTGTTTCATGTTGCTGCTGATCTGTTTCATGTTGCTGCTGATCTGTTTCATGTTGCTGCTGATCTGTTTCATGTTGCTGCTGATCTGTTTCATGTTGCTGCTGATCTGTTTCATGTTGCTGCTGATCTGTTTCATGTTGCTGCTGATCTGTTTCATGTTGCTGCTGATCTGTTTCATGTTGCTGCTGATCTGTTTCATGTTGCTGCTGATCTGTTTCATGTTGCTGCTGATCTGTTTCATGTTGCTGCTGATCTGTTTCATGTTGCTGCTGATCTGTTTCATGTTGCTGCTGATCTGTTTCATGTTGCTGCTGATCTGTTTCATGTTGCTGCTGATCTGTTTCATGTTGCTGCTGATCTGTTTCATGTTGCTGCTGATCTGTTTCATGTTGCTGCTGATCTGTTTCATGTTGCTGCTGATCTGTTTCATGTTGCTGCTGATCTGTTTCATGTTGCTGCTGATCTGTTTCATGTTGCTGCTGATCTGTTTCATGTTGCTGCTGATCTGTTTCATGTTGCTGCTGATCTGTTTCATGTTGCTGCTGATCTGTTTCATGTTGCTGCTGATCTGTTTCATGTTGCTGCTGATCTGTTTCATGTTGCTGCTGATCTGTTTCATGTTGCTGCTGATCTGTTTCATGTTGCTGCTGATCTGTTTCATGTTGCTGCTGATCTGTTTCATGTTGCTGCTGATCTGTTTCATGTTGCTGCTGATCTGTTTCATGTTGCTGCTGATCTGTTTCATGTTGCTGCTGATCTGTTTCATGTTGCTGCTGATCTGTTTCATGTTGCTGCTGATCTGTTTCATGTTGCTGCTGATCTGTTTCATGTTGCTGCTGATCTGTTTCATGTTGCTGCTGATCTGTTTCATGTTGCTGCTGATCTGTTTCATGTTGCTGCTGATCTGTTTCATGTTGCTACTGATCTGTTTCATGTTGCTGCTGATCTGTTTCATGTTGCTGCTGATCTGTTTCATGTTGCTGCTGATCTGTTTCATGTTGCTGCTGATCTGTTTCATGTTGCTGCTGATCTGTTTCATGTTGCTGCTGATCTGTTTCATGTTGCTGCTGATCTGTTTCATGTTGCTGCTGATCTGTTTCATGTTGCTGCTGATCTGTTTCATGTTGCTGCTGATCTGTTTCATGTTGCTGCTGATCTGTTTCATGTTGCTGCTGATCTGTTTCATGTTGCTGCTGATCTGTTTCATGTTGCTGCTGATCTGTTTCATGTTGCTGCTGATCTGTTTCATGTTGCTGCTGATCTGTTTCATGTTGCTGCTGATCTGTTTCATGTTGCTGCTGATCTGTTTCATGTTGCTGCTGATCTGTTTCATGTTGCTGCTGATCTGTTTCATGTTGCTGCTGATCTGTTTCATGTTGCTGCTGATCTGTTTCATGTTGCTGCTGATCTGTTTCATGTTGCTGCTGATCTGTTTCATGTTGCTGCTGATCTGTTTCATGTTGCTGCTGATCTGTTTCATGTTGCTGCTGATCTGTTTCATGTTGCTGCTGATCTGTTTCATGTTGCTGCTGATCTGTTTACATGTTGCTGCTGATCTGTTTCATGTTGCTGCTGATCTGTTTCATGTTGCTGCTGATCTGTTTCATGTTGCTGCTGATCTGTTTCATGTTGCTGCTGATCTGTTTCATGTTGCTGCTGATCTGTTTCATGTTGCTGCTGATCTGTTTCATGTTGCTGCTGATCTGTTTCATGTTGCTGCTGATCTGTTTCATGTTGCTGCTGATCTGTTTCATGTTGCTGCTGATCTGTTTCATGTTGCTGCTGATCTGTTTCATGTTGCTGCTGATCTGTTTCATGTTGCTGCTGATCTGTTTCATGTTGCTGCTGATCTGTTTCATGTTGCTGCTGATCTGTTTCATGTTGCTGCTGATCTGTTTCATGTTGCTGCTGATCTGTTTCATGTTGCTGCTGATCTGTTTCATGTTGCTGCTGATCTGTTTCATGTTGCTGCTGATCTGTTTCATGTTGCTGCTGATCTGTTTCATGTTGCTGCTGATCTGTTTCATGTTGCTGCTGATCTGTTTCATGTTGCTGCTGATCTGTTTCATGTTGCTGCTGATCTGTTTCATGTTGCTGCTGATCTGTTTCATGTTGCTGCTGATCTGTTTCATGTTGCTGCTGATCTGTTTCATGTTGCTGCTGATCTGTTTCATGTTGCTGCTGATCTGTTTCATGTTGCTGCTGATCTGTTTCATGTTGCTACTGATCTGTTTCATGTTGCTGCTGATCTGTTTCATGTTGCTGCTGATCTGTTTCATGTTGCTGCTGATCTGTTTCATGTTGCTGCTGATCTGTTTCATGTTGCTGCTGATCTGTTTCATGTTGCTGCTGATCTGTTTCATGTTGCTGCTGATCTGTTTCATGTTGCTGCTGATCTGTTTCATGTTGCTGCTGATCTGTTTCATGTTGCTGCTGATCTGTTTCATGTTGCTGCTGATCTGTTTCATGTTGCTGCTGATCTGTTTCATGTTGCTGCTGATCTGTTTCATGTTGCTGCTGATCTGTTTCATGTTGCTGCTGATCTGTTTCATGTTGCTGCTGATCTGTTTCATGTTGCTGCTGATCTGTTTCATGTTGCTGCTGATCTGTTTCATGTTGCTGCTGATCTGTTTCATGTTGCTGCTGATCTGTTTCATGTTGCTGCTGATCTGTTTCATGTTGCTGCTGATCTGTTTCATGTTGCTGCTGATCTGTTTCATGTTGCTGCTGATCTGTTTCATGTTGCTGCTGATCTGTTTCATGTTGCTGCTGATCTGTTTCATGTTGCTGCTGATCTGTTTCATGTTGCTGCTGATCTGTTTCATGTTGCTGCTGATCTGTTTCATGTTGCTGCTGATCTGTTTCATGTTGCTGCTGATCTGTTTCATGTTGCTGCTGATCTGTTTCATGTTGCTGCTGATCTGTTTCATGTTGCTGCTGATCTGTTTCATGTTGCTGCTGATCTGTTTCATGTTGCTGCTGATCTGTTTCATGTTGCTGCTGATCTGTTTCATGTTGCTGCTGATCTGTTTCATGTTGCTGCTGATCTGTTTCATGTTGCTGCTGATCTGTTTCATGTTGCTGCTGATCTGTTTCATGTTGCTGCTGATCTGTTTCATGTTGCTGCTGATCTGTTTCATGTTGCTGCTGATCTGTTTCATGTTGCTGCTGATCTGTTTCATGTTGCTGCTGATCTGTTTCATGTTGCTGCTGATCTGTTTCATGTTGCTGCTGATCTGTTTCATGTTGCTGCTGATCTGTTTCATGTTGCTGCTGATCTGTTTCATGTTGCTGCTGATCTGTTTCATGTTGCTGCTGATCTGTTTCATGTTGCTGCTGATCTGTTTCATGTTGCTGCTGATCTGTTTCATGTTGCTGTGTTCATTCGTGCTCATCTGCTCACACAGACTCATGTTAGTGCTGCTGTTCAGCGTATTGTTTTTATGCTATTAGTGCTTAGTGTATTTTTAATTTAACATTTTTTCTTAGTTTGTATCTTCGATGTCATTACTGTCTTTCTTTTACATTTTATACTTTTGTTGGATGTAACTGGGACACTGTGTACACAATTTTGTTCAACCACATGTACCACAAAATGGTTGACCTTGGCTTAGTTTGACTGTTAGGTCTAGTTGAACAATTTGTGGTCGAGCTTGGTTTTGAGGTCTGTCTCTGTGTGCCCATTGCTGGACTGATGGTGTAAGTTGCTGAAGGCAGGTGCAGAAGTCCTTCCTGTGAGAAGCATTGATTAACGTTTTGAGTGATTTTGGTTTGAGGCTAAGCGCTTTGCCTTTTGATTGTTTGTTTAAAAAGGTTGTAACATTTAATTTTCCTCCTACTTTATATAAAAAAGCTAAGTCTGGTCCTCTGGACATTAAAAAACAACAACAGACAAACAAACCAAAAAGTAGAAATGTTTCGTCTTTTGTTCGAAAGGCTTCCTCAGACTTCCTTGAATGTCCAGAGGACCGGACTTAGCTTTATTATTTTTTTTTTTTTCTACCTGGATTATTGAGCATGCATCAGGAGAACCTCCTACTTTAGTTTTCTTTTTTTACTCAAGGTTGTGTAATTTGGCATACAGAGTTTAGTAAAATACAATTTAACACAATTGTTTGATTTTATTTTGTTAGAAAATAACTTTTGTAGTAGGGGGAGTGGTGGCACAGAGGTTAGAGAAGGCATGCCTGTGATCAGAAGGTTGCTGGTTCAACTCCCCGGACTGACAACATCAAAATGTGGGTGGGAAAGGTGAAACATCCACATCTGACTCCACCCTCATTTGCCCCACGCTGGGCCCTTGAGCAAAGCCCTTAACCCCCCATCATCCTCTCCCCCGGGTGCCCTAGATAGCAGCTCTCTGCTCCACACAGAGGGCTGTGGAACCAAACCCAAAACCCAAACATCCCCCAACTTTTTTTTAAATTAAGCTTTTACTGCTTTGGTAAGAAAATTAGTTTGACATGATAATTTTAAATGTATTTCAAAGAAAGGAAGATATAAGATTTCTTGTTTCACCAAATGGATATTAACATACAAAATGAATAGCCTGAAAAATCATCTCTAAAGATAGGCTATTATACAGATGAACAAAATGTCTTTAGAGCAAGATTGTTTGGAAAAATATAGAACAAG
>JBBPBX010023916.1:0-40124 GCA_038048925.1 Garcialebias charrua
AATGGGGGGTTCCGCAGGGGTCCATCCTGGGTCCTCTCTTGTTCTCCTTATACCTGCTGCCACTCGGTGCTATTTTCCGGAAACACAATATACCTTTCCACTTCTACGCTGATGACTGTCAAATCTACTTCCCCCTAAGACAAAATGGTACAGGCTCTATTCAACCTCTGCTCGACTGCCTGGCTGACATCAGGGACTGGATGGCTTTAAATTTCTTAAGCTTCAATGATAAGAAGTCTGAAGCCATATTGTTCCTTCCCAATGACACAACCTCAAACCACTGCATTGACCTGTCTGCTCTACCCCTGTCCGAAAAACAAAAAGTCAAAAATCTGGGAGTGATAATGGATCCTTCCATGAAACTCAACAGTCATGTTGAGTCATGTAGTGGTAATGGCAGTCGTCTCCCGATCAGAAAGTTGGCGGTTCGACTCCCGGGACCCGCACCATGTGTCGTTGTGTCCTTGGGCAAGACACTTAACCCTGAGTTGCTCCCGGTAGGACTGGAAAGCACCTTGCATGGTAGTCTGCCGCCACCGGTTTATGAATGTGTGTAGCATTCAATATATGTGTAGCACTTTGAGATTTTCAGTAATGAAAAGTGCGTTATAAATTGAATTAATTATTATTATTATTATTATGTAAACATGATTGTCAAATCCTGTTTTTTCCAGCTGAGACGTCTGTCTAAGCTGAAGCCCATATTATCCAAAAACAACCTGGAGACAGTGATTCACGCATTCATTACATCTAGGCTTGATTACTGCAATTCACTTCTGTTTGGCGTCAGTCAAGCCACCATTGCACGATTACAACTGGTTCAGAACGCAGCTGCCCGATTTTTAACCAGCACACGCAAAAGAGAGCACATTACACCAGTCTTGGCCTCCCTTCACTGGCTACCGGTTCATCTTCGAATCCAATTCAAAATTCTCATGTATGTCTACAAATCGCTGAACAGTCTCGCCCCCGCCTATCTCTCGGATCTGATACACCCATATGTCCCTCCACGTGCTTTGAGGTCAGAGGATCAGGTACTCTTAATAGTTCCAGAAACTCGCCTTAAGCGCAGGGGTGACAGGGCGTTCTCTGTAGCAGGCCCAAGACTCTGGAACGAGTTACCGCTGCTCATCAAACAGGCCCCCTCCCTCTCGGTTTTCAAATCCCGGTTAAAAACTCACTACTACTCCATCGCTTTCAATGCCAGCTGATTTGTATTGGATCGTTTGATTTATGATCTGCAATGTTTTTATGTTTTTCGTGTTGTACTTCATTGTCTGTGTTGCCTGTTGCGTGTTTGTTTGTCCAGCACTTTGGTGTGGACTTGTTCCTGTTTAAAGTGCTTTATAAATAAAATGGTATGGTATGGTATGGTATGGTACCGTGCCTATGCTCACTTACAATTATGCATTTAGACAGTAAGGTCCTGGGTTAGAGTTGGGTTGGAGGGGAAACTGGCATCATGCCAGCCTTTGCTCCTTCTCTTTCCCTTTTTAAGTGCACTTTACAACAACACACATCAACAGCACATTTGGGGATGGGGTGTGTGTGTCAGGGTCTAGGTTTGTTAATTTTTATTTATTTATATATTGGTTCCCTGACGGCCATTCTTGGGGTGGGGTCCGGTTAGGTGACGGGCCGTCAGGTGTTGTCCTGGACTATGGGAGGGTTCGGGGCCTGAGGGTTTGCCGTGGGCGGGGCTGGCATTGCGTTCTCCCTGGGGCTGCTTGGGCTCGGGTGTCCTGTCCTGTTGGCAGGGCGCAGGTTGGGCCGAATCTTGGATGTCGGCTACTCTCCACCCTAGAATGAATGGGCCTACCTCCTGGGTTTGGGTGTGGGCTGCCCCATGTAGGGGGCAGGTACATGTGTTGGACCTAGGGGGTATAGAGTGTGCATCAGGATTATGAATGGAACGTGTCGTTATCGTTGTCTTTCTGTGAGTGAGGGTGAGGATGAGGGTGGGTCTGAGTGAGTGTGTCTATGTATGAATGTCTAATTGTCAGGCTGGGACTTAGACTGCCCTCTCTCTGATACATCTGAGGCTACTTGGTGTTGCGCTCCTGTCACGTGGCCCCCCGGGTGGGTGTCCTTTTGCCTGCGGGCGTGCTTGGGGCCTTCGCTGCCGGGGATTGAGCGCTTGGGTGTGTGTCGGCTCGGCCTGGTGGCTGCTTGGTGGAGCTCGGGTCCTCTGGTCCTGTCAGGTCTGGGCCTGAGGGGTGGGCGTCCCCATTGCCCGGGCCTCATGGCCGGGCCTGGGGCTACGTCGGTGCAACGGGCTCCGACGGGGGCCTGTGAGTTTGTCGCTGTTGGTCCCGGGGGGTCATTGTGTGTAGTCGCTGGTGGGGCTCTTCCTGTTCTCCCCTATGGTCTGATCTGGGGAGTTGGTGAGTGGCTCGTCCTGTTCGGGTGGCCCTGGGGACTCTGGGCTTGGGGTCCTTCTTGGGGTCTTGGGCTCTGATCGCCCCTTGGTCTGCCTTGGGTCTTGGGGGACGGATCTCTGATGCTTCACGGTCGCTATTGAATGTTCTATTTGAGGAACCTTATTCACTTATGCATGCTCACAACCACACACACATTGGTGCAGGGATGTATATGTAGTAGGCATGTAACGGTTGTACAGGTAGTCCCCGACTTACGAGCGAGTTCCGTCCCTAGGGGGCGCTCGTATGTCAAAAATTCGTAAGTAGGATCACATAGTAAAAAAAAAAAAAAATTTTCTTTTTACTTATTTTTTTTTTATTTATATAAATGAATACATGTACAGTACTGGACAGTCACCAAGCACTTAGCCTATCCTAACACAGTTTTTAAAGATGAAGGAATGAGTTGAATTGTCTCCCTTTCCCTTTCCTTGGTGGAGCCTGCAGGGAGGAGGGAGACAATTCAACTGACTCCTTCATCTTTAAAAACTGTGTTAGGATAGGCTAAGTGCTTGGTGACTGTACAGTACTGTACATTTATTTATTAAAGGTGGGGTATGTAACATTGTAATGTAGCTGTAACTTTTCAAACAATATATTTTTAACATATTTCTTCACTCTGTCACTATCTATTGACAGACTGATGTTAGACAAAGTAATCTCTGAAAAAAACTATAGTCCCCTTGCTTCTCTATCAGCATTTATAAAAACACTGAAAACGCAAGAGTGACCCGGACAATGACCAGCCAATAAAAACAGAGTTGTTTTCACACCCCAACCCACGCCCCCGCCTGTCCCAGCCGCAGCGCCGCGGCTCGTTCTCATTCAAAGGATTGCAAAGCGATGCAGGACTGTTTTGTATGTGACACAAAATGTATTAAATATCCCTTCTTTATCCCAGAGCTGGACTTTTATTTAGTTTTTTTGCCAAAAGTCAAGTGATCGCTTCATCCTTCACTGACAGGAATGAGGAAATGGATTTGTCACGACTCACGAGCGAATTAAAACATGTCCAACGTTGCTTCGTGAACCTCTGCTGATTTCTTCTGGTTTTTGTGTTGTTGGATGAGTGATTCATGGTTTTATTATATTTTTTAAACAGTTATATTATCATATAAACACAGAACTTCGCAGCGCAGAGACAGGACATGTACTGGGGGCGGAGCATTCCAGACATTCCAGACCAGCGCTGACAGACATGATGAAATCACGAGCGAATTAAATCATGTCCAAACGTTGCTTCGTGAACCTCTGATGATTTCTGCTGGATTTTGTGTTGTAGGACTAGCGCTCCATGGTTTTATTTTATTTTATTAGAAGGTTTTATTAACATAAACACAGAATATCGCAGCGGCTCTGAGCAGACGGCAGCAGGGGCTAAGCAGATCCCAAGTTCAGCAGAGCACGGACTGTGGCATTCTGCTCCCTCCCCTCAGAGCCATATATGGCTCTGAGGGGAGGGAGCAGAATGCTTTTCTGCACTGAAAATATTTCTAAGTCCCAGAGTGTTCAAAAATCGCATACCATACCTTTAAAAATATACAGTACTGTATATACAGTATTTTTATTTATTTATTTATTTTTATTTATAAATAGATAAATGTACAGTACTGTACAGTCACCAAGCACTTAGCCTATCCTAACACAGTTAAGGAGTCAGTTGAATGGTCTCCCTCCTCCCTGCAGGCTCCATTCCCATAAAGGGAGACAATTCAACTCATTCCTTCATCTTTAAAAACTGTGTTAGGATAGGCTAAGTGCTTGGTGACTGTCCAGTACTGTACATGTATTCATTTATAAAAAAAAAAAAAAAAAAGTTTATTTTTTTATTTTTATTTTTTTATGAGATGCATACTCGTAAGTCCGGGACCTCGTAAGTAAGAGCGCTCGTAAGTCGGGGACTACCTGTAGTGCGTGTACCGAACCGTTTCGGTACACCACGTTCGGTTCGGTCCACCTGCGTACCGTTTCTTTTCGTTATTTTTTCACTCATTAAACGTTAACGGGAATATATGCACCGCGGAACAAAACTTCCTGGGCGCGTTTCAGCACGGAGCTATTATCGCGCGGCACGCGCAGCATTTAGCCGTTAGCATCTCGTGCGGTCTCCTGTTTGTGAACGTTATAGCTTTCTTGTTAAAAGACGAGCGCACATTCAAAGCTGTGTGGACTTTGTTTCATGAAGACTCTGCAGCAGCAACACGTCTAACGTGAGCGCGCTGGAAACTACGTCATCCGAACGTGAACGAAGAAACATCAGCTGTTGCTGAAACAGCGCTAACAACAGCTGCATTAAAACTAATCAAAAAAGGCGTTCAATACAGGATCAACTGGACTTTATTTGTTGCAGAAAACGTTTCGACTTCTGTCCAGAAGTCTTTTTCAATTCATTTTCCCGACTTCTGGACAGAAGTCAAAACGTTTTCTGCAACAAATAAAGTCCAGTTGATCCTGTATTGAACGCCTTTTTTGATTTCATCATGTCCTGGACGACTGAGAATCTTCACCAGCATATTGCATTAAAACTACATCAGGTAATGGAGCGTTCCAGAGCACAAGCTGTATGAGTTTTTAAATCTCTGAATCTGTCTGAACGTTGTTATGTGCGCAGGCTTTAAAGTTACTGAGCGTCGCTATTCATCACGTAAACATTTCAAAAAGTTCAGCTCTTTATGAAAAAACTAACTGATGTTGTCAACAAGCCCTGGACCAGATTAAAGCCCTGCCATGATGATGAAGAGTGAGCGATTCAACCGTTCAAGAGGTATTGTTCTTTTATTATTATTATTATCTAAATAATCTTTTTTTTTTTAAATCATAATCTTGTTTTTTTAACCTCTTTTGTTTTTTATTTCCAGTCTGTGACAGAGGTAGCTGCTTTCTCTTCCACTTCAGGGAAATCCACCTGCAGCTAAGAAGTGTGTGATGACTGAACTGAACTCTGAACTTTTCCAGGACCTGTCCCACCAAGAAAAGGTTGTGATTACAGTAATAATAATAATAATAATAATAATGAATTCAATTTATAACGCGCTTTTCATTAGTGAAAATCTCAAAGCGCTACACACATTGAATGCTACACACATTCATACACCGGTAGCGGCAGACTACCATGCAAGGTGCTTTCCAGTCCTACCGGGAGCAACTCGGGGTTAAGTGTCTTGCCCAAGGACACAACGACACATGGTGTGGGGAACCGGGATTCGAACCGCCAACCTTCCGATCGGGGGACGACTGCCATTACCACTACGCCACGGCCGCGTAGGACAAATGAGGACAAATACAGCCACACTGCTGCTACTGGACAAAAATTTGATTACAGTAGTTAGATTGTAAACAGTCTGTTGCTGCTTATTGTTCTGGTTCTGACTGTTATTGTATTTATTAAGATTTGTATTATTGTTCATATAGTTTATTTATTGTAGAGTGCTGTTTATTTAAAATATCATCCAAATGGGTCACTTTTATTTATTACTACAATACAATACAAACATATTTTTGGCATATTTTCAAAATAAACATTTTGTAAGTCTTTATTTTGTAAAAAAAAAAAAATTCTGTACCGAAAATAAACCGAACCGAGCCCTCCTTGTAGTTGAACCGAACCGAAATGTGATTTTAGCGTACCGTTACACCCCTAATATGTAGATATCATATGTAGATATGTAGATGGGTATGTGACTGAATATGAATGTATATGTATGTATACTGTATATACATTTGTAAGTATGGGTATGTATATTTATGGAAATCTACTGCAAAATCATGAATGTTATTAGTCTTTATGCATGTGTTGCTGTCGTGTACTTTGCAGGATTGCAGACGGAGGTTGGGTGTGTTTGCCTTGTGCTTTTTTTGTGGATAATTGTTGTGTTTTGTTGTCTTACTTTCTGTCTTTCTTTTTGCTCTACTAAAAAAAATATATGTATAATATCAGTGTGATGTCTGTAAGGTGAGAAGGGAGGCCATCTATAAAAGTTTTTTAAAAAAAAGTGAAGAAATGTGGTCAGTTTGTCCTCCAGCAGTTTTAAGTCTATAGCAGCATAACTAAGGGACAGCTCAGGAAACCCAAGCCGACCCTAACTATAGGATTTAGTAAAAAGGAAAGTCTTAAAACTGGTCAATGTGTCAGCCTCAGGGACAGAAACTGGAAGTTGGTTCCACAAGAGAGGAGCCTGATAACTAAAAGATCTGCCTCCCATTCTGGTTTTGGAAATTCTAGGGACCACAAGTAAACCTGCAGCCTGAGCGCGAAATGCTCTGTTAGGAAAATATGGAACAATAAGATCTGTAATATAAGATGGAGTTAGGCTGTTGAGAGCTTTGTAGGTTAGAAATAAGATTTTGAATTATTTTCTGGATTTGACAATGAAGAGAAACTAAAACTGGAGAGATGATCTCTCCTACTAACTCCAGATAAGACTCTGGCAGCAGCATTTTGGATCAACTGAAGACATTTAAAAAAAAGTATTTGGACACCCAGATAATAAACCATTGCAATAGTCCAGTCTAGACCGGGGCCGAGATGGTGTAGAGGCAGGGCAGCCGGCTCAGGACCAGAAGGTCCCTGGTTCGATCCCCGGTCATGGCATACCTCGTTGTGTCCCTGGGCAAGACACTTAACCCCGAGTTGCTCCCGGTAGGACAGGCAGCGCCTTGCAAGGCAGTCTACCGCTACTGGTGTATGAATGTGTGTATGAATGGGTGGATGGTTGGTACTGTGAAGCGCTTTGGGGCCCCTCAAAGGGGGTTGAAAAGCGCTATATAAGCTCCATTTACCATTTAGACGTAACAAATGCATGAACCAGTTTTACTGCATCATTTTTAGATGAGATGTATATAATTTTAGTGATATTACGCAGGTGGAAGAAGGCAGTTCTAGTAACGTTTTTAATGTGGGGGATAAAAGACATGTCCTGATCAAAAATAACACGAAGATTTTTAACATTAGAAATGGAGGCCAGATTAATGCCATCTAAGGAGGGCAAACAACAAAAAAATGCATTCCTAAGGTGCTCAGGTCCAAAAACATCTGTGTTCAAAAGGAGAAAATTAAGGGTCATCCAGGTTTTTATGGTTATCTGGTTTGGGAACCTCAGGGTTTCATCTCATCTCTGCTTTTTGTAGAGGATGTGGTGCTGCTGGAATGAGTCTGACTATTTTTCATAAGATGGTATGGTAAGATAAAGTGGAAGAAAGATCAGAGCCTCGTTTGCAGTCATGAGGTCTTTGATCCATTCTGATTTAGCTTAGCTGAAAGACAAAGCTCTAGATTTACTAGATCATCTACAGGTGCTGATCATAAAATTAGAATATCATGGAAAAGTTGATTTATTTCAATAATTCCATTCAAAAAGTGAAATTTCTATATTATATTAATTCATTACACATAGATTGATATATTTCAAATGTTTATTTCTTTTAATGTTGATGATTATAACTGACAATGAAAATGCCAAATGCAGTATCTCAGAAAATTAGAATATTAAGACCAATTGAAAATATATATTTGGAAATATTGGCCAACTGAAACGTATGAACATGAAAAGTATGAGCATGTACAGCACTCAATGCTTAGTTGTTGCTCCTTTTTTCTGGATTACTGCAGCAATGCAGCGTGGCATGGAGTCGATCAGTCTGTGGCACTGCTCATGTGTTATGAGAGCTCAGGTTGCTCTGATAGTGGCCTTCAGCTCTTCTGAATTGTTGGATCTGGTGTATCACATCTTCCTCTTCACAATACCCTATATATTTTCTATGGGGTTAAGGTCAGGAGGGTTTGCTGGCCAATTAAGAACAGGGATACCATGGTCCTTAAACCAGGTACTGGTAGCTTTGGCACTTCGTGCAGGTGTCAAATCCTGTTGGAAAATGAAATCTGGATCTCCATAAAGTTGGTCAGCAGCAGGAAGCATGAAGTTCTCTAAAACTTCCTGGTAGACGGCTGTGTTGACCTTGGACCTCAGAAAACACAGTGGACCAACACCAGCAGAAGACATGGCACCCCAAATCACCACTGACTTGACACTGGACCTCAAGCAACATGGATTATGTGCCTCTCCTCTTCCTCCAGACTCTGGGACCTTGATTTCCAAAGGAAATGCTAAATTTACTTTAATCAGAGAACATAACTTTGGACAACTCAGCACCAGTTCAGCCCTTTTTTAAATTTTTTTAAATAGGATAGAAAGAAAGGAAAGATGGAAAGTAAGACTACAAAATAAAATAAATATACACAAAGAAAGCACAAGGCAAATACACCTGACCGCTGTCTGTAAACCTGCAAAGAACACGACAGAACACAGCAACAAAATACATACCGTATGTATAAAAGACTTAGAATATTCATGGCCTTGCAGTAGATTTCTATAAATATATATACCTTAAGTCTGGTCCTCTGGACATTCAAAAAAACAAAACAAAGCAAAAAATTTGTAGAAACGTTTCGTCTTTCGTCCGAAAGACTTCCTCAGTCTGAGGTGCTATAAGATTGAGCTGAACTTAGCACCTCAGACTGAGGAAGTCTTTCGGACGAAAGCCAAAACGTTTCTACAATTTTTTTGCTTTGTTTTGTTTTTTTGAATGTCCAGAGGACCAGACTTAGCTTTTTTGGATTTTTCTACCTGGATTATTGAGCATGCATCAAGGTATATATACACATACCTACAAATATATACATACATACATATACATGCATATGTATTCACATACACATCTACATATCTACATACGATACCTGCATGTGCATCCCTGCATCTATTTGTGTGTGGTTGTGAGCATGCATAAGTGTATAAGGCTTCTCTAATAGAACATTCAATAGTGACCGTGAAGCATCAGAGATCTGACCCCCAAGACCCGAGGCAGACAAAGGGGAGACCAGAGCCCAAGTCCCCAAGAGGGACTCCCAAGTGCGGAGCCCCCAGGGCCACCCAAACAGGACAAACCACTCACCCACCCCCCAGATCCGACCATAGGGGAGAACCGGAAGAGCCCCACCAGCGACTACACACAAGCCGTTTTCGCATTGCACGGCCCTCAATGGCCCGGGCCACCCCTGGTTGGCCCAGAGCCCTGTCTGGCCCGTCCCCGCTCATTACGCATTGGCCGCAGAGCTACCTTGAAGTGGGTGGGAAGTTCTCTGGAAGTGGGTGGGGTGTTCTCTTCACGTGGGTGGAGTGTTCTTGTGTGCGCGTTTACAGTGTTTTAAGAGCGGAGACGCCGCTAAAAAATATTTGTTTGCTGAGTATATATATTAGTGTTTCTGAGTTTAATTTTTGTTAATAACTGATTACAAATCAGCTTATGTTAGAACGTAAATAACACGAAGCACGCACCCATTTCCGCCTTTCAGCGCGACCTGAATGTCATTAAAATATAACTAATATTGTCTAACTCTTGCGCGCAGCCAGGGTTTTAAAATATAACTAATAATCTCTAACTCCTACGCGTAGCTAGAATGTTAGGAGGGGTGATTCCTTTATAGGTAAAGTGGACTCCTAAAAAACCAATCCGCCGCTGTGGCTCAGAGAGATCGCGCACTGCTATTAGACTCTACATTTTATCTTGACCCGGGGAAGCGGGTTCGCTTCCCACCTGGTACAAGTAATTTTACTTTTTTTTAAATTGGAGTAAATAAAAAAGAGTTTGTTTGGTTAACAAACTCCTTTTTATTTACTCCAATAGAAGAAAAAAGTAAACTTACTTGTACCAGGTGGGAAGCGAACCCGCTTCCCCAGGTCTAGATAAAATGTAGAGTCTAATAGCAGTGCGCGATCTCTCTGAGCCACAGCGGCGGATTGGTTTTTTAGGAGTCCACTTTACCTATAAAGGAATCACCCCTCCTAACATTCTAGCTATGCGTAGGAGTTAGAGATTATTAGTTATATTTTAAAACCCTGGTTGTGCGCAAGAGTTAAACAATATTAGTTGTATTTTAATGACATTCAGGTCGCGCTGAAAGGCGGAAATGGGTGCGCGCTTCGTGTTATTTACGTTCTAACATAAGCTGATTTGTAATCAGTTATTAACAAAAATTAAACTCAGAAAAACTAATTCAGCTAACAATTTTTTTAGGGGTTTCTGTAGTTAAATTTTAATGAAATTCTGCCCTCGCGCTAAGGTTGTTGTTAGAACGAGTCCAGCCTCTGTTGCAAACAACGAATCAAATGTGAGCAATAAATTACGTCATGCTGCTGCCCATAGCGGCCGAAACTGGTACTGCACCATTTTTGCCCCAAATGAAAAACGGTGAATCAGAGCGAAAAATGAGTCTAAAATTATGGGAAGAAATCCATATATAATACGCTTCGGTGTATAATACGCAGGACATTCAAATGAGAGAAAAAAAAACGCGTATTATACACCGACGAATACGGTATGTCAATCCACATTCCAACAGTCATGCTGCATGTGACTGTGGTGGTGTTGAGCAGCTCCACACTCGTCAAGCCCATCTGAAAGTAGAAGTACAGTATACAAACATTAGGGTTCATTTATGAACACACACACACACCTAGATTATATATAAATAAACACACACACACACACACACCTAGATGATGTATAAATAAACACACACACACACACCTATATTATATATATAAATAAACACACACACACCTATATTATATATAAATAAACACACACACCTAGATTATATATAAATAAACAAACACACCTATATTATATATATATAAATAAACACACACACACACCTATATTATAATATATATATATATATATATATATATATATATATATATATATATATATATATATATATAAATAAACACACACACAGCATACATATATAGGTGCGTGTGTTTATTTGCCAGTTATGAACGAAAATATTAGTATCATTTAATCACTGACTACATAAAATCATAACACTAAAAGCTGTCTCTTAAATCATACCTGGTGTTCTCGATCCTCTGGAGGATACAGTGTCTTTTTTCAGGTGGTTTCTCGTAGCCCAGCCACAAAGAAGGATGCGGGTTTTTGTTTTCGGAGCATGTTCAACACACACTAGTTGCAGCCACAAATTCAGCTTCGTCTGATTATTCGTACAGCCACGAACAGCGCAACAGGTACCCGAGCTCCGCAAGGACATCTTCGCGACAATATTAGCTCGAAATAACAGAAAACAGAACTTCAACGACGCGTGCAGATTAGCAAGTAAACAACGAAGGAGACAGTGCAGAAATTCTACTTCCGGGGTCAAACGGAAGTAAGACACATAATTGCTTCTACAGTGACCCCCTCAGGAATAAGGTGGATACAGGGCAACAGTTTGTACATTAAACCCCATATAATTACACTCTGTAAGCAGAAAAAATATCCGCCGAGTGGTTTATGAGCTATATATCTAAATACAGTAGTAGGTACAGTATCTGCTTACGGTAGCTAACCGTTAATAAAATATCGTTTTTTTAATCTCAAACATATCATAAAGCTAGTCAGTTGTAAATGACCACCAAATAATTACGTTCTGTAAGTTTCAAGAAAATCCGCGGTGTGGTTTACGAGTTATCTTGCTAAAAAACAAGGCTAACAACATAGCTAATAGTAGCTACCTCCAGAGTAGGAGGCTGGGCAGCGACAGTCTGTCCGAGCAGAGGAGGCTTTTTTCGGACACATGAGCTAGAAACGGTCGGTGTACTCTCTGGAAGTGTCCCCCTAGCGGACAAAAGTGGTACTGCACCATTTTTTTTGCCAAAATGAAAAACTGTCATATCAGAGTCAAAAATGGGTCTAAAAATATGGGAAAAAAATCCATCAATGACGCTTCGGCGTATAAGCCGCAGGATATGCAAATTAGTTTAAAAAAAACGGCGACTTATATGCCGAAAAGTACGTTAATTTTATGTTCTATATTTTTTACACTGTATACCTTTAATATCAGCAGTTTGCCTTATTGCTGCTGCTAAAGGTTCAATAAAAAATAGCAAATAGTGCAGGTGAAAGTGGGCATTCATCTCTGCCTGGTGCCCCTCTGTAAACAGAAGCTTGAGGATATTTGATTATTTGTCCTGACACACGCTTTTGGTGAGCTATATAATATTTTTAACCAATTAATGAAATAGTTTCCAAAACCAAATTTAACCAAGGTAGCAAATAAAAATTTCAAATTTACTCTATCGAATGTTTTTTCTGCATCTAACGATAAAATAACTGTTTCCATATTTTTTACTATATTAATACTCTATTAAATTATATAATCTACGAGTGTTTGTGGTGGAGTGTCTTCCTTTTATGAATCCAGTTTGGTCTGGATGAATAATGAGGGTAACCCTTTTTGTCTTTAACCACGTCTGTGCGTGGTGGTTCGTAAACACTGACTTCAGCTGCTGTCCACTCTGTGAATCTCCCCCACATTTTGGAATGGGTTTTGTTTCACAATCCTCTCCAGGGTGCGATTATCCCTACTGCTTGTATACTTTTTCCTACCACATTGTTTCCTTCCCTTCACCTCTCTATTAATGTGCTTGGACAGTGGACACAGAGCTCTGTGAACAGCCAGCCTCTTTAACTTGACAGTTGTCCAAAAGACGACCATTGACATCTTGCACAAGGAGGAGTCCTCCTTGTGCAAGATGTCAATGGTCGTCTTTTGGACAACTGTCAAGTCAGCAGTCTTCCCCATGATTGTATAGCCTACAGAACTAGACTGAGAGACCGTTTAAAGGCCTTTGCAGGTGTTTTGAGTTAATTTTTCATTCATTCAACCTTTATTTAGTCAGGTAAATCTCATTGAGCCTCGTGGACTCATTTACAAAAGCGACCTGCTAAAAACTAAAGAATGATGAACAGCAATGGTAGAATTTCCTTAAACAATAGACAATAGAAAAACAAAAGAGAGAAATACATTTAAAAAAAATTTTTTAACAAAGTATCAAAAACTAGCAAAACATAAGGTAGATGTATAAAATCAAAGACAGGAACATATCTTCATTGGTTTTTGCCAGGATTCCAACAGATTCTGAAAACCATTTAGAGAAGTCAAGGCTGAGAGCTTCAGATATTTTTGTAAGATATTCGATAAGATAATAATAGATAATAAGATATTAATTAGCTGATTAGAGTGTGGCACCAGGTGTCTTAAACAATGAACCTTTTTACAATACTGTATTCTAATTTTCTGAGATACTGAATTTGGTTTTTTCATTAGTTGTCAGTTATAATCATCAATATTAAAAGAAATAAACATTTGAATCTATCAGTCTGTGTGTAATGAATGAATATAATATACAAGTTTCACTTTTTGAATGGAACAGTGAGGAAAATAAGTATTTGAACACCCTACAACTTTGTAAAGTCTCCCACTTAGAAATCATGGTGGTGTCTGAAATTTTCATCTTGGGTGCATGTCCACTGTGAGAGACATACCGGTAATCTAAAAAAAAAAAAGAAAAAAATCCTGAAATCACAATGTATGATTGGTTAATAATTTGTGTGTTACTGCTGCAAATAAGTATTTGAACACCTGTGAAAATCAAAGTTAATATTTGGTACAGTAGCCTTTGTTTGCAATTATAGAGGTCAAATACTCTGATGCATGCTCAATAATCCAGGTAGAAAAATCTAAAAAAGCTAAGTCTGGTCCTCTGGACATTCAAAAAATAAAACAAAACAAAGCAAAAAAAAAATGTAGAAACGTTTCGTCTTTCGTCCGAAAGACTTCCTCAGTCTGAGTTGCTGTATTCAGCTCAGTCTTATAAATAGCACCCTCTCACAGTGTTACACAACCAGTTGGCTGATGACAGCCTGAAACCAGCTGCTCACATGATCAAGGAGGGCCATCAGCCTAACAATGGATCATTAGCACCCTGATGGTTGTTTGCTATTCACAGAGGGCTGAGTGATACTAGCAATAACAGCATTGTAAGAGGGAGACAGTTGAACCCGGAGGCCTCCACCTCTGTTTAATGATGGACGGTTTCTTTTCACAAAGATGGCCTCCTTTACTCCTCTCTCAAACCATCATTCCTCTCTATCAAGGATGTGAACATCTTCATCCTTGAAAGAGTGACCGTTGGCCTGGAGATGAGTGTAGACCGCAGAGTCCTGACCTGATGATGATGATCTTCTTCTATTTATAAGACTGAGCTGAATACAGCAACTCAGACTGAGGAAGTCTTTCGGACGAAAGACGAAACGTTTCTACATTATTTTTTTTTTGCTTTGTTTTGTTTTATTTTTTGAATGTCCAGAGGACCAGACTTAGCTTTTTTAGATAGAGGTCAAATGTTTCCTGTAGTTCACCAGGTTTGAACACACTGCAGCAGCAGGATTTTGGCCCATTCCTTCACACAGATCTTCTCTAGATCATCCAGGTTTCTGGGCTGTCACTGAGAAACACACCATTTGAGCTCCCTCCAAAGATTTTCTATAGGGTTTAGGTCTGGAGACTAGCTAGGCCACTCCTGAACCCTGATATGCTTCTTACGGAGCCACTCCTTGGTTCTCCTGGCTGTGTGCTTCAGGTCATTGTCATGTTGGAAGACCCAGCCACGACCCATCTTCAATGTTCTAACTGAGGGAAGGAGGTTGTTCCCCAAAATCTCGCAATACATGGCCTCGGTCATCCTCTCCTTAATACAGTGCAGTCGCCCTGTCCCATGTGCAGAAAAACACCCCCCAGAGCATGATGCTTCCACCCCCATGCTTCACAGTAGGGATGGTGTTTTTGGGATGGTACTCGTCATTCTTCATCCTCCAAACACAGCGAGTGGAATTAAGACAAAAAATTCTATTTTGGTCTCATCTGACCACATAACTTTCTCCCATAGCTCCTCTGGATCAACCAAATGGTCATGGGCAAACTTAAGACGGGCCTGGACGTGTGCTGATTTAAGCAGGGGAACCTTCCATGCCATGCATGATTTTAAACTATGACGTCTTAGTGTATTACCCACAGTAACCTTGTAAACAGTGGTGCCAGCTCTCTTCAGGTCATTGACCAGCTCCTCCCGTGTAGTTCTGGGCTGATTCCTCGCCTTTCTTAAGGCCCCCCCATAGCTCTGCGTTCGGCCGTACGCCGTCCGTACGTGCGCGTTCTGTGCGTGTGCGTTCACTCTGCGTTCGTTCTCGCGTTCATTCTCGCGTTTTCGTTCCAAATTCTTGACGTTATTTGAGCAGCCATAGCGCAGAGCGTTCGCTGATTGGTCATTTGCTGACACGCCTACTGAATTGATTGACAGGTCGGGGGGAGAAAAAAAAGGCGAGCCAGCAGCTTCACACAGCTTCAGCCGCAGCGGTGTTCTGTGTTTATATCTTGTAAAAAACTTCTAAAAAAAATTAAAAAACAGGGAGCGCTGGTCCTACAGCCCACAGCCCACTAGGAAATCTGCAGAACCTCACGCAACCACGTTGGACCTGCTTGTGACAAATTCATTCATTTCTCATCATTTCAGTCATGGAGTCAGCGGAGGAGGAAGCGATCACTTGACTTTTGGCAAAAAAACAAAAGCAAAGACCAGATCAGGGATGAAGAAGGGGAATTTAATACATTTGTGTCACATACAAAACAGTCCGTCGCCGGGCAGTTTATTGTGAGACAACGCGCATGTGTAAGCGGTCGTAAAATTTGAGCTTGGCACGTTCACATCCGCGTTCAAAGGCTTGTGCCGCGGCGTTCGCACGGCGTCGAGTGGCGTTCGGCCCAACGCAGAGCTATACTGGGGCCTTAAGTTTCACTTTCAGCACAGACAAAACAGGGAGCAATACATAGTGTTTTGCTGAACAGGACATGGTAAGTTTATTTATTATTATTTATTAATACATTTGTGTCTCATACAAAACAGTCTGGCGCCGGGCAGTTTATTGTGAGACAATGCGTTTGCGTATGCGGTCGTAAAATTTGAGCTTGGCACATACGCTTGTGCCTCTGCGCACGGACGGCGTACAGACGGCGTAGAGCAGTGTACGGCCAAACGCAGAGCTATGAAGGGGCCTTCAGGATCACTGATACACCACGAGGTGAGATCTTGCATGGAGCCCCAGTCCGAGGGGGATTGACAGTCATGTTAAGCTTCTTCCATTTTCTAATAATTACTCCAACAGTTTATCTTTTTTCACCAAGCTGCTTGGCAATTGCCCCGTAGCCCTTTTCAGCCTTGTTGATGTCTACAGTTTTGTCTCTGGTGTCTTTGGACAGCTCTTTGGTCTTACCCATGTTAGTAGTTTGAGTCTTACTGATTGTGTGGGGTGGACAGGTGTCTTTTTGCAGCTAACAACCTCAAACAGGTGCTTCTAATTTAGAATAATAAGTGGAGTGGAGGTGGACAGTTTAGAGGTGGACTAACAATTCTTTGAGGGCCAGAATTGTTGCTGATTGGCAGGTGATCAAATACTTATTTGCAGCAACACACAAATTATTAAAAAATCATACATTGTGATTTCTGGAGTATTAATATTTTTTTGATTATGTCTCTCACAGTGGACATGCACCTAAGATGAAAATGTCAGACCCCTCCATGATTTCTAAGTGGGAGAACTTGCAAAGTCACAGGGTGTTCAAATACTTATTTTCCTCACTGTATGATGAAAGCATCTCAATAACACACTCACAATTTGGATTTCTGCTATGAGTAAATATGCCAATATGAGTAAATGGTAAATATTATTTTGACAGCCAGAAATATTCTGTTGATTCAGTCGGTTTAATATGTACGGTATATTATTTATTTTTTGCAGAGTCTGAAGAAGGACCAAGCATGGATTGTTTGAGCACGTCACCCAAAGCTTCTATAGGTGAGTAAATCCACTCCTATCAGCCTCTGTTTGTTCCTCTTCATGAGCCGTCTTCTGCAATTTTTTTTCTTAATTTCTGACCATGGTATAGTTCATTTTCACTTGTTCTGCAGAATACCATCTTGACCACCTCTCAATTTTTTCTATCTTTCTTGATCAACAACCCTCAGAGTTATTGAAATATATCACAATTGGCCAAAAAAAATTTTTTTTCCCAAAGTGCTCTTAGCTGGAAACTGGTCTCCGATCCAGTGGATCTGGGTCAACAGGCACCAGTGACCTTCAGGCTGCAGTTCCTGGAAGTTACATCTGCAATAGAGGCCCTGAACATGGCCCATTGAAATTCCATGTCCGCAATCTCCCCTGGGACATCCGAGAAACCCTCCCGGAGGTGCGAGTTGAAGATCGCATGGACAGAGGGCTCCACCAGACATTCCCAGTTCAACCTCACTATACGTTTGGTTTTATCAGGTCAGTCTGCAGTCTCTCTCGCCATCGGATCCAACGCACCACTAGGTGGCGATAAATTGACAGCTCTGCCCCTATCTTCACCCAAGTGTCCAAAACATAGGGCTGCAGGTCTGAAGATGGAATTACAAAATCGATCATTGACCTTTGACCTAAGGTGGCCTAGTGTCAAGTACACTTATTAATCACCCTATGCACAGACGTTGTATATTATGGACACCCCGTGCCTAGCACAGAAGTCCAATAAACAAACACCATTCTGGTTCAGATCAGAGAGGTCGTTCTTCCCAATCACCCTTTCCAGATAACTCCATCATTGCCCACATGGGCATAGAAGTCACCCATTAGAATGAGGGAATCCCCAGATTTCACCCCTTCCACCATTCAGAGACTACAAAAAGGTTGGGTAATCTAATCTGATGTTTGGTGTATACGCACAGTCGAAACCTTCCCTTCTGCAGTCCAAAGTTGCAGATCGGCAACCTCGTCATTCACTGGGGAGAACTCCAACACCGAGACATTCAGCATTCCTCCACCTGCCTGATGCCTCTCTCCCTGGGCATCTCCAGAGTAGGAGAGTCCAGCCCCTCTTCAGGAGTTGGGTTCCAGAGCCCAAGCTGTACATAGACATGAGCCCAACTATATCTAGTTGATACCACTCAACCACACACACGAGCTCCAGCTCCTTACCCAACGGTGAAGTAATGTTCCCACGTATCTAGAGCCAATCTATGTTGCCAACAGTAAGCAAGGCCAGGGACCCGCCCTTGCCGGCTGCCTGGCATCCTTCGCACTCGACCTTGGCGGACCTCCCCCCAGGTGATGGGCCCTCACTGTGGTGGCTTCCTGTACTTTCTTCAGGAGCCAATGCTCGACCACCAGGTGCTCACCAGCGAGCTCCCCAAATGCTTTCACTTGAAGGGTTGAAATTTGGATATATTTATTATGGGGAGTTGCCAAACCCATGTGGAGAGTACCAGGTCCGCTTGACCTTCAGAGGGCGCAAGGTCTACAAAAATGTTTAAAAAATCTTGTTGCTCACCTAACTTGCTTACCATGGCAAAATCTGAACAACTGAAGATGGATGCAACCAAAAAAAGAACAAGAACATGTATCACTGTTTGTAGGGCTGCACAATATATTGAAAATTGAATGTTGTTGCAATATCAGTGAGATCATATCATTATGGTAAAGGACTTCTATTGCCCCTTTTCCACTTGCCGGCGTGGGTCGGTTGTGACGTCATATTTGCGTGCCAAACGCGCGTTGGACGCCATTTCCACCTCACATATGAGCCGCGCCGCACCGTGATTCCGGACTGATTTCAGAGCAGGGTTCAGGCTAAGCGCGCCGTCCTTCACGTCATAAACACTGTCGGTCACTGATTGGTCAGGGGGAGGAGGCTGTTTGGAGGGAAAAGGTGCATTGTGGGTCTTTTCAGAACAACAACAACAACAGATCCTCCATCTGAGCTTGTCCTCGCCCGCACCAAACCAAAGCGTAGCTGATTGTATTGTTGCCGTGGGGAGGAGGCTGGACTCGAGTTTGAGGAAATGGTGCAGCGAGGGAGCAAACACGGAAGGACATTACAAGATTAACACGGTAAAAACAATTATTTGTATTTAAAATTATAGCAAAGATGTGTGTTAAGCTGAACTTTTCCTTAATAAATTCAGTAGTGCTCAAAACGGCAGGATTTAAAAAAGTAATTTCGCCACGCGCGCATGTGAGCCGGCTTTATTCCCATATAATGTAGCTAAATAAACGCTTTAAAAAATATATTTCTTAGCTGACGTTATAGCACGAGGGTGCTTGAGCTTAACCGTTCCTTAATAATGTCACGTAGTGGTTAAATCAGCTGGATTTAACAAAGTAGGTCGCCACGTGCACGTCACGTGCACGCGCGGGTGCGGTCGGTCGGCTTTATTTCTTTTAAATGTAGCTAAATAAAAGCTTAAAAAATATATTTCATAGCTGGCTTTATACCACGAGGGTTCCTCAGGTTAACCATTCCTTAATAAATTTACTTAGTGGTCAAATCTGCTGTATTTAAATTGATTTGTTTTGACCTCTTCCAAACCTGTCACATGTGCTACGAAATAAATTATAAAAAAATCGAATTTTAATTCAAATAACTTCAACAGCATACAGTTAGTACATGAACATCTTGTGATTACACTGTGTTAGTTTGAAAAATATCTGCTTTGTGGTTTCTGAGATATTTGATATATGTATATATATCTTATATATACTGTATCTTATAAAATATATCTATATTATATATATAAAACCGCATCTAGACTGAATTACCGGTAACCATGTTTTTCTTTTTTTACAGTTGAGAGAAAGAAGTCTAGACCAGAATTTATCAATTTGCGTCTTCTGGAGGAAGCCCATGAGACAACGGAAGAAAAAGCATTTAGGTGGATGCAGTATTTATTTTTGTGCTTTTTTCACTTCTTAGTTTTCATAATAAACAATCTTTTTCTTAAGTGGTGTCATTGAACAATAATTTCCTAAACATATTTTACAATGTTAAGTGTGTACAGTACTGTACAGTATAGTGTTTGTTTAAAAACATACTGGAAGTTAAGAATATTTTCCATTTGCATTTGAACTTTAAAGAATCATAAGAAAAAGATTATTAGATTTGAACAGCCCTCCATCCATCCATCCATCCATCCTGATGTCGGGTCGTGGTGCAGCAGCTTTTCCCAGGATGCACAGACGTCAACATGAACCCATGCATCCATCCATCCATCCATCCATCCATCCTGATGTCGGGTCGTGGTGCAGCAGCTTTTTCCGGGGTGCACAGACGTCAACATCAACCCCGATGAAGCTGTTCTTGGATGCTCATAAGGAGTTTCCTGATCAACAAACATTTAATTATTAATACTTTGTTTTTACATTTAAAGAAACAAGCTTTTAATGTTTAAGGGACAGTTTAAACCAAATTATCCATTTGCATTTGATTTTGAATTATCCCTAACAAAATATCACCGTTTAAATTGAATGAAATACTAACCTTTAATATTAAAGGGCCAATTAAAACCTAATTAATTCCTAATCTGTACCTTACTGTAAAAATAGTTTAACTGATTACAGGGCAGTGCGATCGATGTGTTTAGCAATTTTAACAGGAACCTTGTGCATATATGAAAATAATATTTATTATAAAGAAACGAAATGGAAGACACATGGGTTTAAAACTAGCTGAAAAGGCAATAAAGTAAGATTAGAGCATTAAATAGCTCAAGGGACATTACCGCCACCAGGTGGTGAGACAAGGTCCTGCAGGGTGTTCTTCTTCTAACGTTTAGTGGTGGCTAGTAAATAGCTTGAGGTAACACTACCGCCACCATCTGATAAGACGAGTAGGATTCTGGACCCCGCCCACAGAAGTGTAATGGAAAAACAACTACATGTGAGCCGAGCCGAACTGAACCAAACTGATCCGATCTGTGCCAGCAAGTGGGAAAAGGGGCATTAGACTGCAATAAATCATAGGCCATTATCTAACAAGGTTGAATCAGGTCATCATCATCATCAACTCATCAACTTTATTCAACAGACTCGTGGTCCACAAAAAAAAAAAAACATAACACACACAACACGTACAGAAAGAATAAAAAAGAAAAAATATATAAATAATAAAAATAAAATCTTATAAAAGACTTGCATACCAATGATTCCACAGAGCCGACTGATATCTTAGCACACTGACCGAGGGATGTGAAAACGTTACAATAAGACTGTCCATGGAGCTGCACAAACAACGCATAAACTTGTACTTCAAATTTCTCATGAGCGCCTGAAACGTTCTGACATGTACATTACAAAACATTTCACTTGCACTGCTGAACCTGGGTTTCTTAAGCAGAATTCTCAGGGAGTCATTATAAGCAACCCTAAGCTTCTGCATGCTAGCTTTTTTAAATTTACACCACAAAGGTGCTGCATACAAGGATGTACAGTAAGCTTTAAAGCTCCACTGACATGTTCTTTTAACTTTTCAAAAAATGGCACAACATATATAAATATTAAGATAGACCTCTGACCGTTTTTGCTAAAATAATGTTCAATGAATGAAATTTCCTCTCAAAATATTTTAAATTTAGCGCCGTTTTTTTAGACCGTAAATCCGGATTTTCCGGTCACGTGTCAGCAGAACCGATCTGACGTCACGTCCGATACTGAACTCTGCTCAAACCGTACATTGAATGGACAAAAATATAAACGCATCCGTCGAATTTAGCCAATTAAAACTACATTTTAGCGATTTGGCTTCAGTTTGGGGAAAAAAAAGTTATTTTGAGTGATGCACAACGAACGGAAAGGTTTATATTCTCCGTGTTGCTTCTGTAAGAGTTATCACGATAGCTCTGCTGCCATCTGGTGCTCAATGTGAAACCTCCCTTGAAAAAAAAAAGCAAAACGGAGAATATAAACCTTTCCGTTCGTTGTGCATCACTCAAAATAACTTTTTTTTCCCCAAACTGAAGCCAAATCGCTAAAATGTAGTTTTAATTGGCTAAATTCGACGGATGCGTTTATATTTTTGTCCATTCAATGTACGGTTTGAGCAGAGTTCAGTATCGGACGTGACGTCAGATCGGTTCTGCTGACACGTGACCGGAAAATCCGGATTTACGGTCTAAAAAAACGGCGCTAAATTTAAAATATTTTGAGAGGAAATTTCATTCATTGAACATTATTTTAGCAAAAACGGTCAGAGGTCTATCTTAATATTTATATATGTTGTGCCATTTTTTGAAAAGTTAAAAGAACATGTCAGTGGAGCTTTAAACAAACATATTTTTACCTCATTAGTGCACATGTGAAGCTTCCTCCTCAGAATGTTTGCCTGGGCGTACAACATGCGACACTGTCGATAAATGTCATCATCATCACATAGCTGGTCAGTGATCTAATGACCCAGATATTTAGTTTTTGAGCAAACTTTTAACTTTTGTCCTGACAAAAAAGAAATCAGGGAAACAGAGTTGTTTGTCTGCTTTAGGTTGAGTTTTAAGGTTTAAGGTTGAGTCAGGTCCTCTGGAGGGATTATCTTTGTTGAAATGTTTTGTCTTTTATCCAATGTCTTCTTCAGTCTCTACCTTGATTACTGAGCTTGCATCAGGACATACCGGTAGACCATTATGTTTTTCAAGTGTCATGCGTTCAGCTTTTGCATGCTATTCATATAGTTTGTCAATCCAACAATTTCTCATTGGCCTTGCTGCCCACACCGTGTTCAGATTAGTGGTCACTAACCTTTTCTGCATCACAGACCAGTTTAATTCAAGACGTTTTTCTTGGGATTGGTGTAGAAAAAAAAGCTCGCCAGCGAAGTTGGGTTTTTGTCAATTTTTGCTTGTTAGCTTGTAGGTTTGCTGATATGTAAAAAATAACTGCAACTAAACCAATCAGTCAAACTTAATTCATGACACCTTTGATTCAAAAAGTGTAAGATGAGGTGCTGTACATCAGATTAAAAAAACTTTAAAGCAAAACTGCAAACATTCAGACAGAAACAAACAAACAAACAAAAAACATACCCCTGAAATGGGAATAAATTGTCAAATGATTAAATAATGGAAACATGAACATGAGACTGAATGAACTTAAGAAATGGGGTTTTAGTTTTAACTTTAGGTACAATCAGAAGACTTTTGAAAGGACCTGGGGGGTCTGAAAGGCTTTTGAGGTAAAAGCAGTTCTGATAAATAGTTGGAACCAAGACCACAAACGGACACAAAAAAAGAACCAATTAAAAAAATACTTAAAATCAATTAACAATGGGAAATGGACTGTACTTATAAAGCGCCTTTCTATCTAGTCAAGACACTCAAAGCGCTTTACAACACAATCTGTGCCCTCATTTACCCATTCATACAGCACTCTACTAGATCTCTACAAAGATACTCTGAATCTGTAGACACTAATCTGAGCTTTAGATCACATTCATACACTGATGGGACACACATCAGAGGCAAAGGCTTCTACATGTGACTGCTGGTGGAATCAAACTCCCAACTCTCCCATTAGAGGAATAATTATAATTATAATAATAATTTGTCACATTTGTCATCTGTATGTTCCCATACTTGACAGACGAAATTGGTCTTCTGCATTTAACCCAACCACCACCAGGTGGTGCAGTGAGCAGCGTAGTCGCGCTCGGGGAGCTGGGAAAATAGATGTGCACCATAGACACCCCAGGATGGTGTGCCGTGGCCGGGGTTCTAACCTGGGTCCTTCGGATAACAAGTCCGATTCTCTGCCACTACAAGACTGCTCTAACCACTCAGCCACAGATGCCCTACAATGCACGGTTAGCCTATGTAGACACTAAAATAGGAGTGTCTTTACTCTCTTTTTTTAACATATTTTTTATTGAACATTTCTTTGAACAAATACAGTGGAGAGGTATCAATACATTTACCTTTATGTACAAATGTTCGTCATCAATGTCAAAAATTTAACTGGTTACAAAAGTGGCGTCCTCCTTACATCTATAGTCACTCCATTTTTCCCATTTTACAACAAATTGATCTTCTTGCAATCTTAGTCTATGTGTGATTTTCTCCATCACAAAGATCTCTTCCACAATGCTCAGCCACTGCTCCACAGTCGGTGGTTTCTGTTTATACCATAATTTTGTGATGGTCTTTTTTGTTGCTGAAAGCAATATTTTTATCAGATATTCACACTCCTTTTGAATTATGTCATGTGTGAGACAACCCAGATAGTGTTTTACATGATCTGGGTATTCCATATCCTAATATATTTTTCAAAATAAGACATACATTATGCCAGTATGTAGTTAACTTTTGACAGGACCAGAATATGTGTGTGTGACCTACTTCAATCTGGCCACATAAGCCGTTTTCGCATTGGCCAGCCCTCCCCGGCTCTCCCAGCTTCTAACCCGAGTTCGGCGTATTCGCATTTACCTTTTCCGCCCGGGATCCACCCTTGTTCTGGAACCATCTCCACCGTGGTTCTTATCGGGCCGAGCCCCACGGACCCAGTTTCACGTCATGTACTGCTCACATTTGATTCGTTGTTTGCAGCAGGGGCGGGACTCATTCAAACAACCTCAGCGCGAGGGTTGAATTTCATTCAAATTTAACTACAGAAACGAGAAACCCCTAAAACAATTGTTAGCTGAATTAGTTTTTCTGAGTTAAATTTTTGTTAATAACTGATCACAAATCAGCTTATGTTACAACGTAAATAACAACGAAGCGCGGACCCATTTCCGCCTTTCAGCGCGACTTGAATGTCATTAAACAATAACTAAAACAATAACTAATATTGTCTAACTGTTGCGCGCAGCCAGGGTTTTAAAATATAACTAATAATCTCTAACTTCTACGTGCAGCTAAAATGTTAAGAGGAGTGATTCCTATATGGGTAAGGTGGACACCTGAAAATCCAGTCCGCTGTATAGCTCAAAGCGTTAATGCACTGTCGTTTTGACCCGGCGAAGCGGGTTCGCTTCCCGCCTGGGACAAAGTTATTTTACTTTTTTTTTCTTTATTCACATTTTCTTTTAAATAAAAAGGAGTTTGTTTGGTTAACAAACTCCTTTTTATTTACTCCAATAAAAAAAAAAAAGTAAAATAACTTTGTCCCAGGCGGGAAGCGAACCCGCTTCGCCGGGTCAAAACGACAGTGCATTAACGCTTTGAGCTATACAGCGGACTGGATTTTCAGGTGTCCACCTTACCCATATAGGAATCACTCCTCTTAACATTTTAGCTGCACGTAGAAGTTAGAGATTATTAGTTATATTTTAAAACCCTGGCTGCGCGCAACAGTTAGACAATATTAGTTATTGTTTAATGACATTCAGGTCGCGCGGAAAGGCGGAAATGGGTGTGCGCTTCGTGTTATTTACGTTGTAACATAAGCTGATTTGTGATCAGTTATTAACAAAAATTTAACTCAGAAACACTAATATATATATATCCAGCTAACAATTTTTTTTTTTGCCGAGTCTCCTCTCTTAAAACACGAACACTCCACCCACGTGAAGAGAGCACCCCACCCACTTCCAGAGAACTGCCCACCCACTTCAAGGCGGCTCTGCGGCAAATGCGTAATACGCGGGTGGCCCAGAGCCACCCAGGGGCGGCCCGGGCCATTGAGGGCTGGCCAATGCGAAAACGGCTTATAGAGTCTCCAGCATGGCTGTGAACTGGGTACCATCCTGGCCCTAATCTTTGGGGTTATGAAAAATCTAACCATATTTTTCCAATTAAATTCCCTCCACACACGGGAGCTGGTGGCTGTGCACTGTGTTTTACAGATTCCAAACCATTACTCCTCACTTATATGTTCCTTCAGTTCCTCTTCCCTATTTTCTTTGATATACGGTACATAGTAGATATCTTCCTGCCTGCCATTAGTCCCTGGTACAGTGCTGAAATAACTCGGAATTTCTTTCCCTTATAAGTCTTGTGAAATATCTCAGTTACTTTACTTATGCTGGTTTTTATTTCATTCTCATAATGATTTTTTATCTGCAGGTACCTATACTGGCCTTGGTTCTCCAGTCCAAATTTTATCTTTAAGTTATTAAAACTCAGCAGTTTGCGCTTTTCAGTCAATTTACAAATTGCTGTAATACCTTTGTTTGAAACCTTTATCATAGATACTTGGTTTAAACCTTGAGTCCCAAGCAAACCAGCTCAAACTCCTTATTTCCTTCTCTAATTTATAATTATCTATTACTGTGTGTTCCATATTTCGATTGTAGTCTTAGTTATTGAATCTAGTTTTTTACTTAAATTACCTAAAAGTGTTCTGTCCGCTATTAAATTTCTAGCTTTTATGTCCTTCTTACCTATTTCCAGATTCTTCCATTTTGAAACATAATCAAAATTGCACCAACATATTAGAGGTCTAATCTGTGGGGCCCAGAAATATTCTTTTAGGGCCGGCAAGCCCAGACCTCCTCCTTCTTTTGGAAGTTGAAGTGTTTTCTATCTGACCCTAGGTTTCTTCCCGTTCCATATAAACCTTGATATCCATTTGTCCCATCCATCCATCCATCCATCCATTTTCGTCCGCTTATCCGGGGTCGGGTCGCGGGGGTAGCAGCCTAAGTAGGGAGGCCCAGACTTCCCTCTCCCCAGCCACTTGGAGCAGCTCCTCTGGGGGAATCCCAAGGCGTTCCCAGGCCAGCCGAGAAACATAGTCCCTCCAGCGTGTCCTGGGTCTTCCTCTGGGTCTCCTCCCGGTGGGACATGCCCGGAACACCTCACCAGGGAGGCGTCCAGGAGGCATCCTAACCAGATGCCCGAGCCACCTCAACTGGCTCCTCTCGATGTGGAGAAGCAGCGGCTCTACTCCGAGTCCCTCCCGGATGACTGAGCTTCTCACCCTATCTCTAAGGGAGAGTCCAGACACCCTGCGGAGAAAACTCATTTCAGCCGCTTGTATCCGAGATCTCGTTCTTTCGGTCACAACCCAAAGCTCATGACCATAGATGAGGGTGGGAACGTAGATCGATCGGTAAATTGAGAGCTTTGCCTTTCGACTCAGCTCTCTCTTCACCACGACAGACCGGTACAGCGCCCGCTTCACTGCGGATGCTGCACCTATCCGCCTATCGATCTCACGCTCCAGTTTTCCCTCATTCGTGAACAAGACCCCGAGATACTTAAACTCCTCCACTTGGGGCAGGACCTCCTCCCCGACCCGGAGAGGGCATGCTACCCTTTTCCGGCTCAAGACCATGGCCTCGGATTTGGAGGAACTGATCCTCATCCCGGCCGCATCACACTCGGCTGCAAACCGCTCCAGTGAAAGCTGTAGATCACGATCTGATGAAGCCAATAGGACCATATCATCTGCAAAAAACAGAGAAGCGATTCTAAGGCCACCAAAACGGATCCTCTCAACACCTTGGCTGCGCCTAGAAATTCTGTCCATAAAAGTTATGAACAGAATCGGTGACAAAGGGCAACCTTGGCGGAGTCCAACTCTCACTGGAAACGAGCCTGACTTACTGCCGGCAATGCGGACCAAGCTCTGACACCGGTCGTACAGGGACCTAACAGCCCATATCAATGGGCCTGGTACCCCATACTCCCGGAGTACCCCCCACAGAACCCCCCGAGGGACGCGGTCGAATGCCTTTTCCAAGTCCACAAAGCACATGTAAACTGGTTGGGCAAACTCCCACGCGCCCTCCAGGACCCTGCTGAGGGTGTAGAGCTGGTCCAGTGTTCCACGACCAGCACGAAAACCACACTGCTCCTCCTGAATCCGAGGTTCGACTATCCGACGGACCCTCCTCTCCAGAACCCCTGAATAGACCTTACCAGGGAGGCTTAAGAGTGTGATCCCCCTATAGTTGGAACACACCCTACGGTCCCCCTTTTTGAATAGGGGAACCACCACCCCAGTCTGCCAATCCAAGGGAACTGCCCCCGATGTCCACGCGATATTGCAGAGTCGCGTAAGCCAACACAACCCCACAACATCCAGAGCCCTAAGGAACTCCGGGCGAATCTCATCCACCCCTGGAGCCCTGCCACCGCGGAGCTTTTTAACCACCTCGGTGACCTCAGCACCAGAGATTGGAGAGCCCGACCCAAAGTCCCCAGGCTCCGCTTCCTCAGTGGAAGACGTGCCAGTAGGATTGAGGAGGTCTTCGAAGTATTCCGCCCACCGACTCACAACATCCCGAGTTGAGGTCAACAGCACGCCATCCCCACCATAAATGGTGTTGGTCGCGTACCGCTTTCCCCCCCTGAGACGCCGGATGGTGGACCAGAATCGCCTCGAAGCCGTACGGAAGTCATTCTCCATGGCCTCTCCGAACTCCTCCCACGCCCGAGTTTTTGCCTCAGCAACCACCCGAGCCGCATGCCGCTTGGACTGTCGGTACCTATCTGCTGCTTCCGGGGTCCCACAGGCCAAAAAGGCCCAATAGGACTCCTTCAGCATGACAGCATCTCTCACCTCCGGTGTCCACCACCGGGTTCGAGGGTTGCCACCACGACAGGCACCAACAACCTTGCGGATACAACTCTGATAAGCTGCCTCAACAATAGAAGCGCAGAACATGGCCCACTCGGACTCAATGTCCCCCGCCTCCCTCGGAACGTGTTCAAAGCTCTCCCGGAGGTGGGAGTTAAAGCTCCGTCTTACGGGAGACTCTGCCAGACGTTCCCAGCAGACCCTCACAATACGTTTGGGTCTGCCAGGTCTGACCGGCATCCTCCCCCACCATCGGAGCCAACTCACCACCAGGTAGTGGTCAGTTGACAGCTCCGCCCCTCTCTTCACCCGAGTGTCCAGGACATGCGGCCGCAGATCAGATGAGACGACAACAAAGTCGATCATCGAACTGCGACCTAGGGTGTCCTGGTGCCAAGAGCACATATGTACACCCTTATGCCTGAACATGGTGTTCGTTATGGACAATCCATGACGAGCACAGAAGTCCAATAACAGAACACCACTCGGGTTCAGATCAGGGGGGCCGTTCCTCCCAACCACACCCCTCCAGGTCTCACTGTCATTGCCCACGTGAGCGTTGAAGTCCCCCAGTAGAACAAGGGAGTCCCCAGGAGGCGCACTCTCCAATACCCCCTCCAAGGACTCCAAAAAGGGTGGGTAATCTGCGCTGCCGTTTGGCGCATAGGCACAAACAACAGTCAGAGCCTGTCCCCCCACACGTAGGCGAAGGGAGGCTACCCTCTCGTTCATCGGGGTGAACCCCAACGTCCATTTGTCCCATTCTACAAATTGCTTTTGCGGTATAATTAGTGGCAGGGACTGAAACAGATATAGCAGTCATGGTAAAATATTTATTTTAATCAGTTCCACTCTACAAACCAGATTCCAAAAAAGTTGGGACACTAAACAAATTGTGAATAAAAACTGAATGCAATGATGTGAAGGTGCCAACATCTAATATTTTATTCAGAATAGAACACAAATCACAGATCAAAAGTTTAAACTGAGTGAATGTATAATTTTAAGGGAAAAATATGTTGTTTCAAAATTTCATGGCGTCAACAAATCCCAAAAAAGTTGGGACAAGTAGCAATAAGTGGTTGGAAAAAAGGAAATTGAGCATATAACAAACAGCTGGAAGACCAATTAACACTAATTAGGTCAATTGACTACTGTACATGATTGGGTATAAAAAGAGCTTCTCAGAGTGTCAGTGTCTTCAAGAAAGTAAGATGGTAAGAGGATCACCAATTCCACCATTGTTGCACAGAAAGATAGTGCAACAATACCAGAATGGTGTTACCCAGCGTAAAATAGCAAAGACTTCAGTTATCATCATCAACCGTGCAAAACATCATCAAAAGATTCTGAGAATTTGGAACAATCATTGTGCGTAAGGGTCAAGACCGTAAAACTCTACTGGATACTCGTGATCTCCGGTCCCTTAAACGTCACTGCACCTCAAACAGGAATGCCACTGTCAAGGAAATAAAAGAATGGGCCCAGGAATACTTCCAGAAAGCATTGTCGGTTAACACACCGTGCCATCCGCCGTTGCCAGCTGAAACTCTACAATGCAAAGAGGAAGCCATTTCCAAGCAAGCTCCACAAGCTCAGATGTTTGCTCTGGGCCAGGGGTAATTTAAAATGGATTGTGGCAAAATGGAAGACTGTTCTGTGGTCAGATGAGTCACGATTTGAAGTTCTTTATGGAACACTGGGACGCCATGTCATCCGGACCAGAGAGGACAAGGATAGCCCAAGTTGTTATCAACACTCCGTTCAGAAGCCTGCATCACTGATGGTATGGGGTTGCATGAGCGCTTGTGGCATGGGCAGCTTGCATGTCTGGAAAGGCACCATTAATGCAGAGAACTATGTTCAGGTTCTAGAACAACATATGCTCCCATCTAGACGTCATCTCTTTCAGGGAAGACCCTGCATTTTTCAACAAGATAATGCCAGACCACATTCTGCAGCAATCACAACATCATGGCTACGTAGGAGAAGGATCCGGGTACTGAAATGGCCAGCCTGCAGTCCAGATCTTTCACCTATAGAGAACATTTGGCGCATCATAAAGAGGAAGGTGCGACAAAGAAGGCCCAAGACGATTGAACAGTTAGACGCCTGTATTAGACATGAATGGGAGAGCATTCCTATTTCTAAACTTGAAAAACTGGTCTCCACTGTCCCCAGACATCCGTTGATTGTTGTAAGAAGAAGGGGGGATGCCACACAGTGGTAAAAATGGACTTGTCCCAACATATTTTTCTTTTTTTTTTCCAACATTATTTTTATTGAGTTTTCAAAAAGAAAAGGAAATAAAAAACATACTTCCAGTGATATACAAAGATAAGCATGCTCTTATATCAAAGGAAATGTCAAAAATAGATACATTATTGTTCAGCATTGAGCTTAACTTCCTTCACAAGTCAGGCATTTGTGAGATACATTGGAGCAACACTTAGTGAAAAAAACAAGAAAAAAAAATATATATATACAAGTTGTATAGCAAACCAGAAGAATACAAACTATGTACACATGCATATACCCCACCCCAAACCCCAAAACAAAAGAAACCCCAACAACACTTAGAACAAAAAAGGTTTCTCTATTTTACAAGAGTCGGCCCAATAAATTTAATTATTGTGCGTGATTTCAAAAATATAATTATAAATTCAAATGTGCAGTTCACAAAAATAAGGTAATCCAGCATACAAAGATAATAAGTTGTTTTTATTATTTTATGATTGTTTAAAAATAGGATATGTCATTGCAGAGGTTCACCATTGACTACGCCTCTCCTTCGCCAACCATAGAATCCACACTCCCTATATATTTCATAAAGGGACCCCAGATGTTTTGAAACAGTGATTGTTTCCCCTTTATAATGTAAGTAATTTTTTCCATTGGTAAAGTTGTGGACAGCTCATTAATCCAGTCACTGAACCGTGGCTTACTGGTACTCTTCCATGTCAGTGCTATGACTCTCTTTGCAAGCAGTAAGCACAGATCCATAGCGTTAATTATTTTCCTGGACATATGATGTCTATTAGGGTAAAAGCCTAAAATGAACAGTTTAGGGTCAAGTTCTACCTTTATACCCAGCATACTCTCTATAGCTTGTTTAATCTCCCTCCAGAATTGTTGAACTTTATTGCATTTCCAAATGCAATGGAAAAAAGTTCCCTTTTCCTCACCACGTCTGGTACATAAGTCTGGAATGGCACCATTGTATTTATTAAGCTGTTCTGGCGTCACGTACGTCCTCATCAACCATTTATATTGCAAAACTCTCAAGCGTGTGTTAGTAGATTGTGTTTGTGTTTTAGCACACATCTCTTCCCAGACATCAGTTGGCAAATTCTCCTGTAGGTCTTCCCTCCATGCATTAAGTTTCCTTAAAGATGTTTCGGAAGACCCGTCTGTTAACATGCTATATAATTGGGAAATTATTCCTTTTCTGGAGTGGTTTTTTGTCATTTCAGTTTCCAAGGTGGACAATGGGGGAACAAACTCGCACTGATTTTGAGATAGTCTAATAAAATTTCTCACCTGTAGGTATTTAAAATAATGTTTATTTGGAATATCATATCTGGCAGTTAACTCTTCAAAGGACATCAGGACCCCATCATTTGACTCCCCAAGGTTTCCTATTGTCTTTAAGCCCTTTTCAGCCCATTTCCTAAAACCCGAGTCTGCCCTGCCTGGAGGGAACAGTTGATTGCCCCATATTGGACTAAAACGTGACAAGGGGGATGAACCACCTAAATATTTATTAACCTGGTACCAAACTGAAATCATATTTCTAACTATAGGGTTTCTTGTCTTTTTTTTCAAATGTTTAACTTTTGCTGAATATATGTATTGAGGTAGAGGGAGAGGAACAGAAGACCCCTCAATATCCATCCAAGGTAGAGAGAAATCATCTGTAAAATAGTACATCACAGTTCTCAGCTGAGCTGCCCAATAGTACCAAAGGGGATTGGGGCACTTGAGTCCTCCTCTATCAAACGGTAAGTACAGGAGTGATAAGCGTAGTCTCGGTCGTCTATTATTCCATAAAAACCGTGTGAAAATATTCTTTAGAGATAAAAATAAGTTGGAAGGAGGCGGCAATGGGATATTCTGAAACAAATACAGAAGTTTGGGCATTACGTTTGATTTAAGGACATTAATTCTTGCTATAATTGACAGGGGCAAGTGGTTCCATCTATCTATAGATGCAGTTATTGATTCTACCATTGGTTTATAATTAACCTCGACAATGTGACTTATATAAGGTACTATTCTAATCCCCAGATATGTAAAACAGTCTACCTTTTTAAATTGGAAAGGATTCCCGGCATTATTTCTTTCTTCTGAATTAAGTAGCATTAATGAAGATTTGTCTGTATTTACTTTATATCCTGATATACTACCAAACGTATTTATTAAATCTGACAAGGCTGGAATGGAATTTTCAAGTTTTTCCAAAAAGAGAATGATGTCATCAGCAAACAAGGCAATTCTGTGTTCCATTTGGCCTATTGTTATGCCAGTTATATTTTTATGAGATCGCACCGCAATGGCAAATGGTTCAATTGCTAAAATAAACAATAAAGGGGAAAGGGGGCACCCCTGCCTGCATCCTCGCTTGATTTTAAATGGTTTTGATACGTTTCCATTTGTTACTATTTCAGCATAAGGTTCATTGTATAGAAGTTTAACCCATCGACAGAAATTGTCTCCACAACCAAATCTTTTTAATATCTCAAATAAATAGGGCCATTCAACTCTATCAAATGCCTTTTCGGCATCCAGGGATAGTAAGGCGGTGTCTGTTTCATCTTCCGAATGATAAAGAATATCCAGAACTCGTCTGGAATCCCTGTCTATTTCCAATAAACCCATTCTGGTCACAGGGAATTATATTAGGCAGTATTCTCTCTAGTCTTCTAGCCAACAGTTTACAAAGAATCTTTAAGTCCACATTAAGAAGGCTTATTGGTCTTAGGTTTTCACATTTGTTGTAGGGTTTACCAGGTTTGGGCAGCAAGGTTATCAAAGCTCCTCTTAGTGAGATAGGAAGAATCCCCTTTTCAAATGAGTCTACATACATATCAAAAAGTGGAATTAGCAGTTTAGTTTTAAATTTCTTATAAAATTATGTTGGCAGCCCATCTGGGCCTGGAGTTTTACCTATTTTCAAGTGATCTATTACTATAGAAATTTCCTCCTTAGTAACTGCTACATTAAGATCTACGTTCATTAAATCTGATATATTGGTCATCTGAAGGGTGTCTAGAAAAGCATTTTGCTCTTGCTCCTTATTTGTTATGTCTGAGCTATACAATTTTTCAAAAAATACCTTAAACGTTTCATTGATTTTTAAAGGGTCAACAATAAAGTGTCCCTCGTTATTTTCAACTGAGATAATATTTTTCTCATTTTGTAATTGTCGAATGCGCCAGGCTAATAATTTCCCAGACTTTTCCCCCTGATCGTAAAATGTTTGTTTAAGGCGTAAAACTTGTGAGGCTGCTCTAGAGGCAGAACATTTGTTATATTTTGTTCGTAATAGCAAGAGTTTACTATGGGTTTTTGTACAAAGTGTTTGATAATATTCCCTCTCGAGCAATTTAATCTCTGCTGCTAATTCTTTAGTTTTTTTGTTGGTTTGTTTTGCCTTATAACTCGTAAAGCTAATTATCTGACCTCTTATATAAGCCTTGAAAGCTTCCCACCTTGTAGAAGGTGGTGTTTCATTTTTGTTAGTGTAAAAAAAAAAAGGTCGATGTGATTATCTATAAAAAGTACAAATTCTGGGTCAAGGAGGCATTTTTGTTTAAATCTCCATCTAGGAGGGTCTCTTTGAAGTTTGAAGTCTTCATATATTAGTGTATTTAGAGCATGGTCAGGTATTAATATGCTTTCGTAGCCACATTCCTTTATTTTCTGGCCCAAATTGGAGGAGATTAAAAAGTAATCAATACGTGAATATGATTTATGTGTGCTTGAGTAACAAGAGTATTTTGAACCCTTGGGATTCATATCTCTCCAAATATCCCTCAGATTGAGCTCCTTCATAAAATGTTGTATTGTTTGTCTACTTTTAGAATGAGAGTTGTCAATACCTGAGCTTCTGTCCAATTCTGGGATCATTGTGCAGTTGAAGTCCCCCGCTATAATATAACTTCCAGGTAGAGATGAGATCATAAGGAAGAGATTTTGAAAAAAAATTGGATCATCTATATTTGGAGCATAAATATTTATCAAATTTATTTTTTCTGAGATAAGTGTGCCCTGTAAAATAATGTACCTCCCAGTTCTGTCTTTAATAACCTTCGTCACATGAAATGGTATGGATTTATGAATCATGATCATAACCCCTCTTGCTTGAGAGTTAAAGGGTGCTGAATATATACTACCCTGCCACCTCCTTCCAACCTTCACCTCCTGACCAGATAACAGATGAGTTTCCTGAAGTAGTACAATATCAGATTGTATAGATTTAATCCTAGTCATCACCTGTTTAACTTTTTTCAATTTTTGTAATCCCCTGTAGTTCCAAGATGATATTTTAATTTTTAATCCACCTGACATACCATATCACATTGAATTGGTTTCCCATTATTTTCAAATTATTTAATGATTCAGAAACCAAAAACCTCTGTATGCTAAAGAATACATCCATAATAATTATGAACCTTGAACAATAAACCCTTTTAACCTTAAACCTTTGTTGTCCACCCCCTCCCCCCCTTAATGTACTGGTTCCCATCTAACAGCTAAAGGTTGTTCCACACAAGGTGAGGATCAACCAACCAAAACAAAAAAAAACTTCCCCGCCCCGCCCCACTACATCAGAAATTTGTTACTAAACGTGTCCAGAGAGTTTAACTATTAATATTAGTATTGGATAAAGGTCTCTGGACCAGCAAACCTTAGACATCAAATATAATAAACAAGCTGTTTGTCCTTATTTATTTTAATTTAAGATTCTATATTCATATATCCCCACCAGTGTCAACATTACATCCTGAAGATGTCATAATGGTCTCACCCAGTATTGTTTTCTGCTTTTAGAGTCTTTACAAAGTTCTCTGCTTCAGCTGGCTGATTAAAAATGCGAGACTGACCGTTGCGTGTCACCAGCAGACGAGCAGGAGGAATCATGCCGCATCGTATCTCCATGGCACGAAGCTGTCGTTTCACATCATCAAACTCTTTCTGTTTTTTATGCACACTGGCTGCGAGATCTTCATAAAATCTCACCAGACAGTTGTTGAACAGGATCTGTCCCTTTGTCCTGGCGGCTCTTATCACTGTCACTTTATCCTTGTACTTTAAGAATTTCATGATAAGAGTCCTTGGTGCAGCGGTGTTTGATGCACTTTTCCGCCCGACCCGGTGCGCTCCCTCCAGCGTCAGAGCAGCAGGCAGCGGGGCCAGACCCAGAGCGTCTGGCAGCCATTTCTCCAGGAAGCTGCAGGCGTCTTCTCCCTCCGCGTCCTCGGGAAGATTTACCAGCCTCAGGTTAGACCGACGCGATCTGGATTCCAGGTCCGATACTTTCTCCTCGAGATCTTTGTTTTTATTTTCTAGAGCCTGGACTTTGGCTTGCATATTAGTGATGTTATCTTCTGCTGCAGATATCCGAACCTCCGCCTCCCCGACCCGCTCGGTGCAGTGGCGGTTCTAGACCAGTAGTACTGGTGGGGCCAAGCTGGGGCCAGAGGTTTTGTCAGAGGGGCACGTTAAATCTCGGAGAAAAAAGTGACTTTATGACTATAAAGACATCTTTATGACTACAGTATAGGCAGTAATGTAATACAAATAGCTTTGTCGTGGTTAGCAATCGTTTCCAAAATTGCCTTGAAGTTCCCTTTATTGTCTGAGTCTGCAGACTCATTATGCCCTCTTTGAGCTAAATTTTGAGTGGCAGTAAGTAAAAGCACTTCCGCTATTGTTTTTATATATTCACGATTTTCTTTAACCTGTCTGTTGTGCTCCTTGTTTAACACATTGACCAGTGTTGCATTAGCTGCTGCAGCTTTCTGATACTCCCTCCATGTAACCATGGCTTGTTTATGGAGCTCAGACCTCGCATGCATTGCAAACCCCGCATCTTTGTAAGATGCATTCTTCCAGTTTTTAAAACCAATTGGGGAATCAAACACAGTGTCTGAGCTGTTGGGAGGGCTAAAATGTCTGCAAGGGTAACAATACGCAGAGTCCAAGTGTTGTGAATATTCAAGCCAGGGGTGAATGTGATACCAAGCTGCTTTGAAGCTCCTCCTTCTGTCCCCCATCAAGGTTCTTGGAAATAACTTTAGGTCCGGCTGCATCGGTGGATCTTCTTTACATTTGCTGATGTCTGTGGAGAAAGCAAAACCAAATATATGTAAATTAACATATACACCGGAAAATACGGTAATTGCATTTTTGAGATCTGTACATTCTTTCCTTGAATTCTAAAACCTGACCAAGGACCAAGACTGCAAATAAGCTAAAGCTAGATTTCTTGACTATTTTTTAACAAAGCCAGCAATAATATTTCATTCAAACTCAACTTGTGTCAGAAAACTTAACATTAACAAACACATTTTTTTTGAACATCACAAACCTGATGGTCCAGTGCTTGTGGATCCACAAATATTCTCCATCTGTGTCTCACGTGCTGCTTGTATCTCAGTCTCAGCTGTCTCCATTTCAGGATCTTCATGTGTCTCTCTTTCCGTCCCTGTACCCTCTCTTTGAAAACCAGTGTCTTCCAAGTCCTCTGGCTGTGTGGGGCTCTCAACGTGCCTTTCTTCAGCTCTCTCAACACCTCAATCATCTGGTTCTGTCTCAATGTCTGCCACACTGTTATTTGTCTTTCTTGTGCAGAAATAAGATGTAATGTCCATCTTTCTCTTCATTTTGTCCATGAACACGGTAAAAACAATTGTTTCTTTGCGAGAAAAAATATATTTCTTAGCTGACATTATAGCACACACGGTCTCCTGAGCTTAACAAAAGAAAACTGTGTGTTATATTCCGACGAAATACGGGTAGCGTTAGCTAGAAGCATGTGTGTTGTTGTAAGATAACTAGCGTTAGCTAGAAGCATACAACATAAACGCCTGGTCTGATAGGCTGCTATTATAATTCATACTAGCCAACAACATCATTTCTTGACCAGAATTGTTACCTTGTATTGTTTGTATTTGTAGTGGTACTCGTGGATAACGCTCGGTAACTTCGCCGTCTTCGCGCTCGCTCTTCTTTTCGTTGTTCGCACTTCGCAGTGGTGTAACGCACTAAAAGGTACAACTACCTGAATGTTGTGCCCGGAGGGCGGGCCCCGGAAGCAGGGCGGGCGGCGGACCAGGGTCCGTGCTGACGCAGTTCCGCTTCTGCTCGGAGGAGGGCGGGACCCGGAAGCAGGGCGGAAGCAGGGCGGGCGGCGGACCAGGGTCCGTGCTGAGCATTGTTTCCGCTTCTGCTCGGAGGGCGGGCCACAGGGCGGGCCAGGGTCCATTTTAGACGGGCACGGGCCCGCGTGGGCCCGTGTGTAGAACCGCCACTGGCTCGGTGCACTCATTAACTTCTTTTTTCACACTCTCTATTGCTGTCAGAATACAGTCTAGTCTGGCGGAGAAATCGGATTTTAAATTCGCAATTGCACCCAGTATTGCCTCTGAACCAGCTTTAGTCATGTTTTCTTTCTCACTGAATTCGCCAAGTTCCTCCTCCGTGGTTTCACGTGTGGTGGTATTAGCCTCGCTGTTGTCGCAGCTAGCTTCAGGGCTCACCTTAGTCGCAAAGTTGGATAACGTCGACTGGGTTGTCTTGTTAGTATTTCTACTACTGGTCTTCCTTTGTGAGATAGGCATCACGGCTGTTATTTGATGTCGTTCAGTGTCACTTATATCCAGTAATATTCAGGAGTTTGCAGAAAGGTAGCGGAGCCGAGGTGAGCACGTCCTCTCAGCTGGTCGCCATTACCGGAACCCCCAACATATTTTTCACTTAAAATGATACATTCTCTCAGTTTAAACTTTTGATCTGTGATTTGTATTCTATTCTGAATAAAATATTAGATGTTGTCACCTCCACATCATTGCATTCAGTTTTTATTCACAATTTGTTTAGTGTCCTAGCCTGGTTAAAACCAGACCCTTGTCCTTCACTTCGCTTTGTACTAGGGTCTGGCATTTCTCTCATAGACAAGGATTTCTCCGGTAGATTTTTGACCGGACCAATCAGAGAACAGAAGGCGGAGTTTTGTTAGTTTAGCCTGGCGAGGTCCAGGCTATCAGATAAATAGCTCAGAAACCACTCGGTGGATATTTTTTCTGCTACCAGTGTGTAATTATATGGCTCTAATTTACTGACTGTTGGCCTAGATGAAACATTTGAGATAAAATTCGATTTTTTATCATTTATTTTCGTAGCGCACCCAAGGCTGTTTGGAAAATGTCAAACCGAAACAACTTAAATCCAGCAGATTTGACCATTTCGTGAATTGATTTAGGAACTGTTAAGCTCAGGAACACTTCTGATATAACGTCAGCTAAGAAATATATTTTTTCTCAGCAAAGAAATAATAGTTTTTTACCTTGTTTTCATGAAAATTCCTTCGTGGCGGCAGCCATTTTAACTGACGACGTCAGTCGACGTCGTTCAAAACTCCGCCTTCTGTTCTCTGATTGGTCCGGTCAAAAATCGACCGGAGAAATCCTTGTCTATGGGAGAAATGCCAGACCCTAGTACAAAGTGAAGTGAAGGACAAGGGTCTGGTTTTAACCAGGCTATTAGTGTCCCAACTTTTTTGGAATCCGGTTTGTATACAGTATAGCACCTTTCTATCTTATTGAGATACCCAAAGAGCTTTACACTACAATCTGAGTCCTCATTTACCCATTCATACAGCACTTTGCGAGATCTCTACAAAGCTAATTGAACAAATCAATCTAAAGAGACTAATCAGTGCTTTAGATCACGTTCATACACTGATGGGACACGCATCGGAGGCAATGAGAGGGGTTCAGTGTCTTGCCCAGGGACACATGGGCATGTGACTGCTGGTGGATTCGAACCCCCCAACTCTTGCATTGGAGGACGACTGCTCTACCCACTCAGCCACAGCCGCCCAATTCCATTTTGTGAAAATGGAATCGTTTTCATTTGATACTACATTTCCTGGCCAAAAAAAAGTTGCCACCAAAAAAAAGGTCACACATTAATATTTGGATGGACCAAGTTTAGCTTTGATTACGGCATGCATTAATTGTGGCATTGTTTCAATAAGCTTCTGCTTGGGTCTTGAGTGGGCACACGGTGCATATAGGTGATGGGATGTGCAAGCATTCTCACCTCCGGGACCTGTGCCCACTATAGCATGTAGACATTTAGGGTTCTGGCCAGGGGTTTGGGGTGAGTGGGTCTGTGCCCGTCGCCGCCTTATACCTCCCGTTTTAAATGCACTACGGTATATAACAATATTGTATCAACACCTTATTGGAGGAAGAG
>JBBPBX010023917.1:0-23445 GCA_038048925.1 Garcialebias charrua
CTTGGCTGTAAAACTAGTGCTGGAAACTTTATTTCATGCTGAAATGATCCACTTTTATTCATTTGAATCAGCAAAACGTCAAAATTGTATTGCACAGTTGACTAAAACATAAACTGTGTGAGTAAGCTTACTGAGGATACAGATCAGTTATAGAATTTGCTACTGTTATCATTCTCTGGTACACCAAATATAACTTTGTTGAAGAGACAAGACAACATATTCTATCTTTCATCCAGCACTGGTCTTCTTCAGAGGTTTCTGGACAGAGGAAGCTGGCACTGTAGGGACATCTGGACACAGGCGGGTAGCATCCATACAGGCAAACTACAGGGACAGCTGTGCCAGAGAAACAGGCCCCATGATCTGACGCCAGTGTTATGTTAATTTGATTTGTTAATTCAGTGGCCCTTTTTGAGGGAAATCTGCCACTACCACCTGTCACAATTTCCAAAGGCAAGGACACAGATCCACTGTGACACTGGTTTTATTAAATAAACCAAGAAGGTCCCCCATAACAACATTTGGTGAAAGGCACCATCAATTCTTATACATTTAGATCATAGGAATTAGAGATGACACTGAGAAGCTGTGTCCCACTATTTCAAAGGGCATTGCGGCATTCAACTAAATGTCTTTTTCTGTCTTTTGCTTTTTTGTTTTTGCGAATGACAGCATGAACCCAGCAAGTGGATTTTCACTTTATCTCCTGAAGCCTCTCCCCCACAAAATACAGTGACTGATGAATTTTTCAGACATGGTTCCACAATCAAAGAGGCTCGTGTGGCTTTTCTGATACATCATGTAAATTTTATAAAGCGTGTAGTGGAGAGTCAGAGAGAGCAACTGTAGCCCCAAAGAAGCTAATGTCTGTTTGGCTTTTTCTCTGACAGGTTGTCTTTCCTCCTGTCTATCTCACATCCTCTCCACTTACTTGCTCTTTTGTGGATCAAGGCTGGTCAAGGAACGTCTTACCACAATGCCCAATGTCAGACAGAGCGAGCGGACGTGCTGAGATGTCAGAGCACAAGCAGTAGTGGAAGAGTGGAGTGAGGGGAAATTATCAAGGCTCAGAGCGGGCCAGAACCACACATGCTAGCATTGAATTTACATATTGTAAGAATGTCACACCACATGCAAGTTGTGTGTTTCTTCAGACATGCTTGCATGTTTCATTCAGTACTTGGAACAGGAAATTTAGACCTTCATGTAGTTTCCTCAGATGCAGCTCTGGCCTCCCTGCTGAGTGATTTTGTAATGATTCAATTGGCTCAATGAGCATATGTTCTCCACTGCTTTATAAACTTCAGTTAGATGTTTTCTAATCTGATTTGAGTTTCTCTGTGCATCAGGTTTTTGTAGAGAAATCTGAGACAAGAAAAACTGTTTATTTATGTTTTGACCTTTTGAATATTGTGGTAAATGACATAAACTTGTCACATTTGGAGGATGTTTTTTTAACTTAACTTCTAAAACAACAAGTTATTTTATGGTTTTAGTGGAACAAAAGGAAAAATAAATTCACTGAGTTTTAATTATTTGTTGTCAAATATAATAAGCTCACCGTTTAAAAATTCAAAGAATCTTCGTAAAATGTGTATTTTGAAAACAAATACCTGAACAGTTCTTGTCACATAAATACAGTGGTCCCTCGCTACTTCACGGTTTGACTTTCACAGACTCGCTCTTTCGTTGCTTTTCAATGTCAACTTTAATATTGCTCATGTGATTGGGATGGTACAGATAAAAAAAGTTATCCATCCATCCATCCATTTTCTTCTGCTCATCCGGGGTCTTGTTGCGGGGGTAGCAGCCTAAGTAGTGACGCCCAGACTTCTCTCTCCCCAGCCACTTGGGTTAGCTCCTCCAGGGGAATATTAAGGGTTCCCAGGCCAGCCAAGGAACATAGTCCCTCCAGCGTGTCCTGGGTCTTTCTCTGGGTCTCCTCCCGGTGGGACATGTCTGGAACACCTCACCAGGGAGGCGTCCAGGAGGCATCCAAACCAGATGCCTGAGCCAACTCAACTGGCTCCTCGAGACGTGGAGAAGCTGTGGCTCTACTCTGAATCCCTCCCAGATGTCCAAGCTTCTGACCCTATCTCAAGGCATAGCCCAGACACCATACAGAGAAAACTCATTTTGGCCGCTTGTATCCGTTATCTCATTCTTTCGGTCACAATCCAAAGCTAATGACCATAGATGAGGGTAGGAACATGGATCAACCGGTAAATTGAGAGCTTCGACTTTTGACTCAGCTCTTCCTTCACCACAACAGACCGGTACAGCGTCCGCTTCACTGCAGATGCCGCACCTATCTGCCTATTTATCTCTTTCTCCATTTTCCCTCATTCGTGAACAAGAACCCAAGATACTTAAACACCTCCACTTGGGGCAGGACCTCCTCCCTGACCTGGAGAGGGCACTCTACCCTTTTCTGGCTCAAGACCATGGCCTCGGACTTGGAGGAACTGATCCTCATCCAGGCCTCGTCACACTCGGCTGCGAACCGCTCCAGCGAAAGTTGTAGAACATGACCTGATGAAGCCAATACATAGTTCCCATGTGACGTAAAATCAGGGGTATTTCCGGTACATGCTCCATGGCTAAAGGCTATCTCTAGCAGCAGGATACAGTAGTCAAAGTCAAAAGTCAAAGTCAACTTTATTGTCAGAACTGCAATATGTACAGGACATACACAGGATTGAAATTGCTTTTATCTCAGTCCCTCGGTGCAACAGTAACCATCTAAACACTAAAACATTTAATAAACATAAGCATAAAATAGTAAAAGTGTAACACTGTCCTGAGTTTTTTCATAGTAGTATAAAAGTATGAAAATTTACACCAACACTGAAACACCAAACACCCCTAAAACACCAAACACCCAATGAACATAAGCATAAAATGAAATAATAAAAGTGTAATACTGTCCTGAGTTTTTTCATAGTAGTATAAAAAAGTATAAAAAGTATATCTATAAAATAAACTGAAGGTTCTAGCATTGACATTTGCAAAGAGTGGCACAGCAGCATATGAGTTAATGTACACAGTATATGTATGAGGTAGTTGATGTTGGTATAGAGGCAAAGTGGCATATGCAGTAAGGCACATAAGGCACATTTGGCATCCTTAGATAAGGCTAGTCAGAGAATACTGTATATGTATCAGCAGTAGTGTAGATATAAAAGTAGTGTAAATGTAAACAGTAGTAATAAATGTAAAACAGTAGTAATAAATGTAAACCGTATTAATAAATGTAAACAGTGAATGTAAGTAGGGATGCACCGATCCACATTTCTCACCTCCGATCCGATACCGATACTTATTAACTCAGTATCGACCGATACCGATACTTTCCCGATCCGATACTGTTCAGGTATTTGACTCTGTATAATGGAACTTTTGCACCTAAACTATTCATTTTAACATTGTGTGAGATAAACCCAATGAAGACACTCTTAAGCCTTACAATAGGGAACCCCCTATTGTAAGGCTTAAGAGTGTCTTCATTGGGTTTATCTCAGACAATGTTAAGAAGGGCAGTCACAGAATGTGATTGAACACAAGTGCTCTTTGAAACTGGATCGGAAAAGTATCGGCAGGTTTGATCCGATACCCGATACTTAAATAATGCTGGTATCGGATACCGATACCGATACTGGATCGGATCTGCCCCATCCCTAAATGTAAGCAGTAGTATGACTATAGGCAGTAATGTAATACAGTACAAACATTAGTGGAAGTGGACGCGGGCACACCTTGGCTGCCGCTGCTCCTCGCACTTTTTGCTTTTTGAAGCCTTTTTTATTACTTTCTGCTGTTTTTTTTTCACCGAGCCTTGTTGGACATTTCTACCTTTCTCGACTGCAGAGTGCGACAGGCGTAAGCCTGTGTACAGCACCTGTACAAGCTGACGCGGACATTTCTACCTTTCTTTGAACCTTTCTACCTTTCTTGAACGCAGAGTGCGGCAGGCGCAAGCCTGTGTACAGCACCTGTGTGAACGGACGCGGACATTTCTACCTTTCTTTGAACATTTCTACCTTTCTGTGATTAAGTTTTGTGTTTTAGTTAGTTAGTTTTAGAGCAACTGTCTTTTCTGACTGCGTTGTGGATCTGCAAACATTATAAGTTGCCGGTCAAAGCAGATGACCGCTTGTCCTGAGCCTGGTTCTGCTAAAGGTTTCTTCCTTCTAAAAGGGAGTTTTTCCTTTCCACTGATGCCATTGTGCTTGCTCAGGATGGGAGATCGTGGCGAAGCCAAGATTTGACTTGTTTGCTGGAGTCATTAGATAGAAAACTTTATTAGTCTAACCGGAATTTTAATAGTAGGAGCTGCTAGCTCGCGCTAATTTCAACACGAATTTAGCTTCAAGAACCACGTAGCTGCACTTATTGTTCGCTTACCTGCTGCCTCTCTCAACTTCCTGTGTCCTCTGGACTGTTCTGGACTCTCTCCTGTACTCCTTCAAGGTAATGCTCGTTCGAGTTTCATCTCTCTGCTTCTTGTATATCTTTCTCGGAGCCGTGGGCCTGCTGCTAGCGGCTAGCTCTGTGCTAGCCCCCACCGGCTCGTGGATGTTGACGTATTCCGCTTCGCAGTTGTTTGAACTTAACAACTGCTCCATTCCTCTTTCTATTTCCACCATCAAACAACTGGGACTTCTGCGTAGACCTCGTTACATCCATAGAAGCTCTCGAAGGAAAACCGTTTATTCTCAAGCGAACTCGGATTCGATTAGTGCTGTCTGGGCTGAAAGACGTGTCGCACCTCGACGACGTCATCAGAACGCTGCGTCTGTAGTCCCTTGTAGTCCACAGCTCACAAAGTGGCAAGGAAAACGTGGAGTGGACTTCAGTCTGCTGAAACCGGTTCAAAAGGCTTCAACACCAACTGGTATTAAATTAGAACTTTTCAATGTGCAGTCACTATCCAACAAGTCATGTTTAATTCATGATCACATTCTGGAGAAGAACTTGGACCTCATGTGTCTTACAGAGACGTGGCACCAACCAAATGTGTTCAGTTCTCTGAATGAGGCGTGTCCTTCTGGATACAGTTATCTGCAGAGAGCCCGCAGCACTGGCCGCGGTGGTGGTCTGGCTGTAATCTACCGCAGTAATTTAAAATTGTCTCATCTGTCTTCTCAGGACTTTTCCTCTTTTGAATGTCTGGCTTTCAGCTTCAAAGCCCCACTCCTGATGAATGTTATATTAATTTATAGACCTCCCAAACCACATGTTTCATTTAACTCAGAGATGCATGACCTCCTCACTTTTTTCTGCACCTCCCCTGTGAAGACTATTTTTCTTGGCGACTTAAATATCCACGTGGACAATTCTTCTTCACCTCTGGCAACAGATTTTAAGTCTCTTCTGGACTCTCTTAATCTCACTCAACATGTTGACGCCCCTACGCACAGCAGGGGGCATACTCTGGATTTGGTGATTACAGACACTGTACTCATCAATAACTTATCTGTATATGACCTGGGTGTCTCAGATCACAGGGTCATCTCCCTGGAAGTGCCTTCATCTTCGCCTGCTTCAAACCCAAAACGACCCATCCAGTTCCGTGACCTTAAAAACATTTCCCTTGATGTTCTGTCTGCCGATCTTCACACCCTGACCGCTGTCAATCATTCTTCTGCAGATGACTCTGTGGATTACTACAACCAATCTCTTCGGGAGCTCCTGGACCTACACGCCCCCTTAAAGACAAGACTGGTGTCTTTCTCGCGCTCAGCCCCTTGGTACACTGATGAGCTGCGCAAGATGAAGGCAACTGGCCGTGCTATTGAGAGACGTGTAAAATCATCTGGTCTGTCTGTGCATAAGCAGGCATATAAAGAACATCAGAAAGCATACGCCTATTCTCTTAAAGAAGCACGCTCCAAATATTATTCTAACATCATCAACACCTGCCCTGGAAACTCTAAACAGCTCTTCTCCACAATCACTCGTCTGCTTAATCCCATTAAGCAAACTCTTGAGGACTCTGCTCAAAAATGCGACCTGTTTCTTTCATCTTTTAAAACCAAAGTTGACAATATCAGATCTCAGCTCCACAACCTCCCCGTTCTCCGTGTGCCACCCACCCGTCTGCATTCTGGGACCCTAAACAGCTTTGACGAAGTTGTTCAGAGTGAGGTGGAGGCCATCATCAAGAAAATGAAGCCTTCATCCTGCGCCCTGGATCCTTTCCCCTCGTCTCTCATAAAAACCAATCATTCGGCAATAGGCCCACTTATCACTCAAATAATAAATCAGTCTCTACAATCTGGTCATGTTCCACTGCCTCTAAAAACCGCCATCATTAGGCCTCTTCTGAAAAAATCTAATTTGGATCCCGACATTTTTTCTAATTACCGCCCAATTTCACACCTCCCTTTTCTGTCTAAAGTGCTGGAAAAAGCTGTTGCTGCTCAGCTGCAGGATCACCTACAACAACACTCTCTGTATGAGAAGTTTCAGTCTGGATTCAGGGCAGCTCACAGTACAGAGACTGCATTGCTGAGGGTTACCAATGATGTCCTCTTGGCCGCTGACACTGGCTCTCCCTCCATCCTTGTCCTCCTTGACCTCACTGCAGCCTTCGACACTGTGGACCATAGTATCCTCCTCCACCGTCTTCATGTGGAGGTCGGTCTCTGCGACACAGTCCTGGACTGGTTCAAATCTTTCCTCTCCAATAGGCTGGAATGTGTTAGTCTTGGCAACGCCACGTCCCAGACAGTTGGTGTCTCCTGTGGTGTCCCTCAGGGGTCGGTTCTGGGGCCCCTGCTGTTTTCCCTTTACATGCTGCCTTTAGGTCAAATTATTAATCAGTTCAACATTTCTTTTCACTGTTATGCCGACGATACACAGCTTTACATCAGGACTGGAGCATCCTCATCTTCCACCTTGTCATCTCCATCTTCACTCACTGCCCTCTCTGCCTGCCTGGAGGCAATTAGGGCATGGATGAATCAGAACTTTCTTCAATTAAACTGCTCCAAGACTGAGGCCATACTGATTGGCACCCCTCACCAGGTACAAACATCTCCTATAACAACACTTTCCTTTTCTGGACAAGACATCCCCCTCTCCACCTCTGTTACTAATCTTGGAATAAAAATGGACTCCAATCTTACATTTGAAAATCACATTAAGCATCTGTTTAAAACTTGCTTCTTCCATCTTCGAAACATCTCCAGACTTCGCCCATCTCTAACTTTTTCCGATGCTGAGAAGCTCGTCCATGCTTTTGTCTCCTCCAGGCTCGACTACTGCAACTCCCTGTTTATTGGAATCCATGGCAAAAACCTTCAGAAACTTCAATATATTCAAAACAGTGCAGCAAGGATCTTGTTGAGAGTTCGTAAATTTGAACATATTACGCCCATTCTCCATAACCTTCATTGGCTTCCTGTCGCCTACAGAATTCAGTACAAAACTGCTCTCATTACACATCAATGCTTACACGGAACTTCACCAGATTATCTGAAGGATATTCTTATTCCATACTCATCCACCCGCTCGCTGCGGTCACAGAACAGCAATCTCCTTCACATTCCGAGAACCAAATTAAGGACCATGGGAGACCGGGCTTTCAGTGTGGCTGCCCCCCGTCTGTGGAACTCTCTTCCTGACTGTCTAAGAGCCCCACAGTCTGTGGTTGACTTTAAGAGCGGCTTGAAGACCTTCCTTTTCGACCAAGCATACTCTGCCTCCTCATGATTCTACTTTTGATCTTGGCTGATATTGTTATTGATTTTAATTGTTTTATTATTTGTTTTATTGACATTTAATTCTGTTGCTCCTTGTAGCACTTTGAGATTTTCATTAATGAAAAGTGCGTTATAAATTGAATTCATTATTATTATTATTATTATTATTAGTGCAAATATGAGAAGTAGTGCAAACTGAATGAGCACATGACCGAGAGTTTAGTGAATAACCCGTTTGATGACACAGGGTCCAGTGTTAAAAACTTTGTGTTGAGTGGTAATGTGTGAGAAAGTTTTTTGTGTTAAGGCAGTTCAAATGGGAGGGGAGGCAGAGCAGGCAGAGTGTTTAGCATTCTGACTGCCTGATGGACAGAGCTGTCTCTCAGTCTGCTGGTTCGAGCCTGGAGACTCCTCAGTCTCCTCCCTGATGGCAGCAGTCTAAAGCGGCTGTGTAGTGGGTGTGTACTGTTTACCGGTAACCCAGTACTGTTTACCGGTAGTTAATTTTCTCTAGTTAATTTTTTATTTTTCTTGGTTGTTTCGTGCTGGGTTAGAGGATGTTACAACCGGGTAGTCTTTTGGGCAGTTTTCACTTAATCCCCAAAAATAAGGAAACATGAAGGACCTCCATCGGAGGAGCTCACCGCAGAACATTGTTGAGTCTGGCTAGGATCTGTTCTCAAAGACATCGTGCTCCGATCACTTTTTGTCTGGTAAACAAAATATTCTAAATCATTTTGTGAAACAATGTCAGAACAATGTCGGAGTATAACTCTCTGTGTGTTTGAACTTTTTTTTTCACGATTTAGCATCTCTACTACTGTAGTTAGCTTAGCAATGCTAACCACCACACCGTGACACTCATAGCAACAAAGTTCTGATTCTGGTCCCATGTTGAGCCTAGACTGTTTGTTGTTAGGAGGCTGAATGTTATTTTGTTTAACCCTTTACAGTATTTAGCTGGTTAGATATGATTGAGACAGTTTACACATTTTTTTCCCAAGATAGACCGAGTCAACAATGACATTACAGCAGCTCTCAAAACATGACCCACCATTAAACCAGAGATATTAAATTACACTTAAAATAATGATGTGAATAAAAGAAAAAAATGCACATGAAGCTAAAATTGATGAGCAACAAGACAGTTCCAGGTCAGAGGCAAAAGCTCGCAGGAGTTCCAGGGGAAACTCATCTGAAGACACCAGGAGGAGAAACATTTTTTAATATTAGACTCAGGTGGATGACTTCTATAAACAGGCAAAACGTTGGTTACGTATTGTAACCCCAGATTCTATGAGTATAGGCGCAGCCCCTTAAGAGCTTTGTTATGGGAACCCTCCCGCGCGTCAGCGCGCACTAAAAAACTTTAGTCTACTCCCACCTGCTGTGTGGGCCCCACCCGTCCGTATAAATAAAAATAATAATGTCTTTGTCTGTCATCTGTGTATGTTTCCCATACACAGACAAAATTTTTCTCTGCATTTAACCCAACCACCACCAGGTGGTGCAGTGAGCAGCCAGAAAGCGCCCGGGGAGCTGGAGAATTAGGTGTGCACTCATAGACACCCCAAGGTGTGTAGTGGCCGGGGCGCGAACCCGCGTCCTTCGGGTCCCAAGTCAAAAGCCCTGCCACTACACCATCTTAAAATATGGTGACGCGGGAAAATCGGCTCCCAAATAATTTTTTCCTTCAGCCATTTAGGAACCAATGAGGCCCAGGTCTTAAAGGGTTGCGCCTATACTGATAGAATCTGGGGTTACAATACGTAACCAACGTTCTATTTCATAAAGATTCCGCCCTTTAAGAGCTTTGCTATGGGTTAAAGGCGGAGCAGGATGTAGTCCATGCTTCACTGGGTCCATCCAGACACAACATGAAGCACCTGCTCACACAACACATTTCATCACTCAACCCTCTGTGCACTCCATGCGCAGCAGCACAGCAGAGAACGAAGATCTCTGGTGAAAAAAGGCCGAGATGACAGACCTGCTGCTGTGAAAGAACGGCAAAGGTTACAAGCTGAAACAGTGTAACCAAGAGCAGGACAGGTCAACACCTCCTCATGATGAACAGGTCAGTAACATCAACAGTCATGAACTGTGACTGATAATAAACATCACACTACGTCTGCATGTGAGCCCATGCTAAAAAACTCCATGAAATAATAATCATTCTGTCAGAACCCTAAAAAACAGAATGGGTCATGGAGAATGAAAACATCACGTAATGCACAAACAGACGCTAAAGCGGTGTAGTGCAAGCATGCGCGTCATGTAACAAGAGAGCGCTCGCACGGGACAGAGGAGGTGAGATGTTGCCTCCTCCTCAGAGTTATGAGGAGGATGATGAAACCCATCCAAGTGATCACTCTTGATCTGAATAAACGTGTGATGCTTTTGAAGTAAAAGCAGAGTGAAGACACAGCATGGTTGAGCTGTCTGCAGCTCTAATCCTGAGACATGAGGAAGCAACAGAGAGATAATCACTCACTCTCTTTGCATGTGTCAGAACTAACAGCAAGGTTGTTTAAAATGACAGAAATTAAGTGGAACCTCATAGAGGCTCAAACAGAGCTCTTAATCAATGCGCGTAAAGCCATTGTTAAGTCCCACTGAAGAACTAGCGGGCGTGACACGGGTCTGTGTCTCCGTACACCCTACATGAACGCTTCATCAGTGGGTGACTAAACACTGCTCTGTCACTGAACCTTCATGACAGGAAGAAATAGCAGCAGCATAAGTTTCCTTGTGCTGAAAACCAAATTTATGTCTATCAGTTGCTACAGAAAAGACAACACGCAGCTTATCTGACTTGACTGACAGCTCTTCTTCCCGGACTCGACCCGGGACGCATTGGATGAGCAGAACCGGAGGGAGCGTGTATAAGAGATTTTTGGGCCAGGGACCGTGCACAAACACGTCCACTCCTAAAAGTGGATTGCCCCGAGGGCTCAAAGAGAACCACAGCTGACACTGGGCATTCTCCCGTGTATCTAACAGATCCATCGCTGCCGGGCCGAATTTGGTCCAATCTGAGAACCAGTTCGGGATGAACGGTCCAGTCCCCGTGGCGAGGGCCGCCCCTTGACATTATGTCCGCCCCTTGTTCAGGACGCCGGGGATGTACACTGCTCTGATGGAGAGCAGATATTTTGTGCACAGTACAGCAGCTGTCTCGCCACTGCGGTAGCTGGGTTGATCGGACACCTCCCTGTCGGTTGATGTATGCTGTTGCCACCTTGTTGGCCGTGTGAATCAGAGCATACTGATTCTGCAGCAAGGGGCAAAATGCTGAATCACTTTTAACACTGTCATCAGCTTGAACACATTATGTGATAAGATGTGATCTGGTCACCGGGCTCCCACCCTCTGAGACAGGCATGTTCCACCCCAACCTGACAGAGACACATCCGTGAATACCGAGACGTGTGACGTAGGTCTGCTGATAGGGATTCCCTCTGACAGAATGAGGGAGGGGTTTCCCAGTGAGGTAGGTCAATTCCCACGGAGGGGGAAAGAGAGATCATCCGTCTCTTCTGACGCACAGGGCCTACATGTAGGCGGGCAAACACTCTCTGAAATTTTCTCATGTGGAGCAAACCCAGTTTACAACCACGTGAGCAGATGACATCGTCCCTAGAAGGTACATGACAGTCAGGACTGTCACAACTTTGCGAGGTTTGACACGGCTGAGCTGAGCTGTCAGAGCGTCGGCTCTCTGCTGTGATAATCAGGCACCCATTGTGATCGTGTTTGGCTCCACTCCCAGATAAACAATCATCTGGGAAGGAGAACAGAACTATTGTCCCAGATTACATAAAAACCTAGGTTCAACAGATGTTTTGCTAAAACTCTGGTCTGTGTTTTGGGATGATGGCGATGTGGAAAATGCGTCCTGCAGACCTATGGAGGTAAACCAGTCATTCTGGTGGACATCCTCCAGCAGCTGTTTGATTGTCAGCCTGTGGGATTGTCTCTCCATGATCGGATTGTTGAACATGAACAAACCGAAAATGGGTCTCATCCTTCCCGTTTTGGCACTAGGAAGTAGCAGGAATAACAACCCGTGTTTTCCTCTACGTCGGGAACTCTGGAAATTACATTTTCATCAGGGGTTACTGAACTTCTGACTGGAGGGACGAGCTCTGTTCTGGAGCTGAAAGGATCATCTCCGTAATCTCTCTGAAAAGGTGGAGGGTAAGCTGCAACTGTTGGGTTTGTGTTTGTGTGTATGTGAGAACTCACCTTGCAGTTGCTGAGTGTTGGAGCTGGGAGTTCCTGGGTAACCAGCTGTTGCCAATCCGGTTAACGAGTCCAGCTGCTATTTAAGCCTTGGAGGAGGTTCCAGTCTTTGCTGAATCATTCAGTCACCTTGGGTACTGTGAGACAGCCATTTTAATGTTCTCCTTTGTGAACTTATGTTTAACCAGCTTATGTCTCCCTGTGTTTTCAAGACAAATCTGTGACTCACCTCTGGAACCCAAACTGGACAAGCTGCCTCCAAACTGGACTCCTTCTTTGAGAAAACTCTGTCCTCCAGCCTGACACTCCTCCACCAGCTGCCACCTGCAAGACACTACTTGGGACTCTTGGATAAATACAAGGAATTACTCACCTGATGGACACTCACCTCCTCCCTCTGGTCTGCCTCCTCCAAGTTCCTTCTGTAAGAGAGAGACTTAATTAAACACTAAAACTGCAATATTCCCCAAACATCATCATTAATCTTTTTCCCCCTTTCCTTCCAGGAACCCTGACTTCCTTTACCCCAGCACTGTAAATAAACTCACTTAACTGATTACCTGTGTCTGTGATCCTTCTCAGCCTTGGTCTGAATTTGAGTACGTTTTCAGTAATTGTTTACAACAGAATGATTCAGCCATAACATGAGTACTCACGACCAGACTGAGATGGATCAATTAAGAGAAGCTATTCTTTCCCAAGAACAACGACTAACTGCAACCCAAAACATGTTTCAACAGATTCAGAGCCAACAACAAACTATCTCAGAGAACTTGACTAAACTGGGTGGAATGGTCCACAAGCTGGGAGAGCAGAGATCTCCTCCTTCCCACACCGGAATTACCAACACTGCCTCTGCTGCACAATCCCCAGAGCCACCAACCCAATACTCTGTGCGTGAGCCCGAGATGAAACCCAGTCAACTATTTTCTGGTAAAACTGAACATTTTGGTGGGTTTATGCTACAATGTAATCTAGCCTTTAGCAGAGCTCCACGAACCTATTCCTCCGACTCGTCCCGCATATCCTACATAGTTTCCGCCCTACAAGGAGAGGCCTTAAGGTGGGCTGATGCTTACTTTGGTTCCATTTCTGTAAGTGACTGTACCTTTTCCACTTTTTACAACGACTTTCAGAGAGTTTTCGAGCGACCGCTGCACCAGGAGACAGCTTCCAAGAGGCTAATGGCGCTACGCCAGGGGAACCAATCTGCGGCGGACTTCGCTCTCCACTTCCGGATTGTGGCCAGACAGGCCGGATGGGAGGACCTCGCTCTACGGGGAGTATTCGTCAATGCCCTCAATGATCACATTAAGAATCAGTTGGCCCTTGTGAATGAACCTGACAACTTAAACGATCTAATTGATTTATCCATCCGCATTGACGATCGCCACAGAGAATATCGGGGATTGTTGGACTACAAATCCCAGGGTCCTTCCACTTCCGTGACTCCACTTCCGGATCCGGTAAGCCGCAGTCCAATATGTAATCCTGTGAATGAACCTGATTCATCAGAGCCTATGTTAATTGGACGTACCCGCCTCACCCCTGAGGAGAGACAGAAGCGTCTTTCAGCTAAAGAATGCTTATATTGTGGGAAGAAGGGGCACTTCATTGCTACATGTTCTCTTCGTTTAAAAGGCCATTCTCACCAGTAAAACAGGAGATACTGGTGGGCGCTTCAAACATTTCTCCTGAGAACCGTCTGACTCTTCAATCTGCAGTTTGTTACAATAACATTAATCTCCCTGTGCAGGCTTTAATTGATTCTGGAGCTGAACAGAATCTAGTCAGTGACTGTGTGGTGGAACAACTTTCTATCCCTCTGGACAGTTTACATCAACCCCTCTCTATGACAGCGCTCACCGGTCAGTCCATTTCCACTATTTCCCATAAGATCACCTCTTTAAAAATCATTGTATCTGGCAACCATCATGAACAGAGTGAATTTTTTGTTTTTCATTCAGAGACCCCTCAAGTTATATTAGGATTTCCCTGGCTCAGAAAACATAACCCTCAAATTGACTGGTCTCATAACCAGATAGTTTCATGGAGTCATTATTGTTCCTCCAACTGCCTTAAATCTGCAATCTCCTCCTCTCCTCCGCCTTGTTATGAAGATGAGGTGGTGGATTTGTCATCTATTCCGACCAGTTACCATGACATGGTAACCTCTGACCATCCCCCTCTGACCATCAACAGCACCACAGTGGAGAGAGTAGACAGCACCAAGTTCCTGGGAGTGCACGTCTCAAAGGACCTGTCCTGGAGCAGGAACACTGCAGCACTGGCAAAGAAGGCTCACCAGCGTCTCTACTTTCTCCGCAAGCTGAAAAGGGCTGGAGCTTCAACCCCCATCATGAGCACCTTCTACAGAGGTGCCATAGAAAGTGTCCTGACCAGCTGCATCACTGTGTGGTTTGGTGCATGTACTGCATCCTGCCGCAAGAGCCTCCAGCGCATTGTGAGAGCAGCTGAGAAGATCGTGGGCACCTCCTTGCCCTCACTGCAGGACTTACACAGCAAACGCCTCACTCGGAAAGCCCACCGCATGGCAGGTGATCCCACACACCCACTACACAGCTGCTTCAGACTGCTGCCATCAGGGAGGAGACTGAGGAGTCTCCAGGCTCGAACCAGCAGACTGAGAGACAGCTCTGTTCATCAGGCAGTCAGAATGCTAAACACTCTGCCTGCTCTGCCTCCCCTCCCATTTGAACTGCCTTAACACTAAAACTTTCTCACATATTATCACTCAACACAAAGTTTTTAACACTAGACTCTGTGTCACCAAACGGGTTTTCACTAAACTCTCGGTCATGTGCTCATACAGTTTGCACTACTTCTCATACTTGCACTAATGTCTGTATTACATCACTGCCTATAATCATAATACTGTTTACATTCTCTGTTTACATTTATTAATACTGTTTACTTTTATTACTACTGCTTACATGTAATTACTACTGTTTACATTTATTTACACTACTCTAATATCTACACCACTGCTGGTACATATACAGTGTGCTCTGAACGGTCTTATTTAGGGATGCCCAATGTGCCTTACTGCATATGCCACTTTTTGCCTCTACAACAACATCAACTACTACCTCATACATATACTGTGTACATTGACTCATACGCTGCTTTGCCACTTTGCAAATGTCAATGCTAGAAACCTTTAGTTTATTTTAGTTATACTTTTTATACTCTTTTTTTATACCACTATGCAAAAAAAACTCAGGACAGTGTTAGTTTTACTATTTTATGCTTATGTCTATTATTATATGTTTCAGTGTTTCAATGTTTAGATGTTTACTGTTGCACCGAGGGACTGAGAGAAACGCAATTTCGGTCCTGTGTATGTCCTACATTGTACATATTGCAGATCTGACAATAAAGTTGACTTTGACTTTGACTTTGACTTTGACTTTGACCTGGCCTCGGTGTTCAGCAAATCCCGAGCTCTCTCATTACCTCCCCACAGGCCATATGACTGTTCCATAGATTTACTACCTGGTGCTCCCTTACCTTCCTGCCGTCTGTATAATCTGTCTGGTCCTGAGAAGCAAACTATGAGGGAATATATTGACGCATCTTTATCCTCAGGCATTATTCGTCCTTCGACGTCCCCAGTTGGAGCTGGGTTTTTCTTCGTCGCCAAGAAGGATAAAACGTTACGGCCTTGTATAGATTACAGAGAACTGAACCAGATCACCATTAAGAATAAATATCCTCTACCTCTTATCGAGTCCATTTACGAGCAACTCAGGGAGGCTTCTATTTTCACTAAGCTTGACCTCCGGAACGCTTATCACCTGGTTCGTATGAAAGAAGGGGACGAATGGAAGACTGCCTTCAGAACCCCTTTTGGACATTTTGAATATCTAGTGATGCCTTTTGGGTTGTCAAATGCTCCTGCTGTGTTTCAGGCCTTGGTCAACGATGTACTGAGGGATTTTTTGTCTCAGTTTGTCTTCGTTTACCTGGACGACATCCTGATCTTCTCCAAGGACCCTCAACAACACACACAACATGTTCGGGCTGTTCTCCAGCGGCTGCTTGAGAACCAACTCTTCGTCAAAGCTGAGAAGTGTGAGTTCAGTGTGCCCTCTGTTGCCTTTTTGGGATTTGTGTTTAAGAGTGGACAGGTCTGGACGGACTCGGAGAAGGTCAAGGCTGTGATGGACTGGCCCACTCCTCTGAACCGCAAACAACTCCAACGCTTCCTGGGCTTCGCCAACTTTTATCGCCGTTTCATCAGGAACTTCAGTCAAGTTGTGTGTCCATTAACCAAACTCACCTCTTCTCTCCGTATTTTCTCTTGGAACAGGGAGGCTGAAGAGGCCTTCATCAAACTCAAGGGACTTTTTTCCTCTGCCCCTGTTCTAACCCATCCTGACACCAGTTTGCAGTTCATTGTTGAGGTTGACGCCTCGGACACCGGCGTGGGTGCTGTTCTCTCGCAGAGGTCCCCTGTTGATGGCAAGGTCCACCCTTGTGCATTTTTTTCTCGCCGCCTTTCTCCTTCTGAGGCCAACTACGACGTGGGAAATCGGGAATTGTTGGCCATCAAATTGGCTCTCGAGGAATGGAGGCATTGGTTAGAGGGGTCCAACCTGCCTTTTATTGTTCTCACCGACCATAAGAACCTTTCTTATCTACGGAGTGCCAAACGACTGAACCCGAGACAGGCCAGGTGGTCCCTGTTTTTCACCAGGTTCAATTTTTCTATCACTTATCGCCCTGGGTCCAAGAATGTTAAGCCTGATGCCCTGTCCAGACAATTCTCGTCTACAGATTCCGCCGAGACCACTGAGGCCATTCTCCCTCGCACCTGTGTTGTTGGTGCCACCTCCTGGGGGATCGAGAGGGACATCATTCAAGCTCAACAGACTGAACCTGATCCTGGTACTGGTCCACCTAATCGTTTGTTTGTTCCCGTGTCTGTGGTCAGCCAGGTCCTGCAATGGGTTCACTGTTCGAAGTTCTCCTGCCATCCTGGTGTCAATCGCATGACTTCCTTCACCAAGCGGCACTTCTGGTGGCCTACCCTTCCCCGTGATGTCAAGCGTTTTGTCGCTGCATGTGCTGTTTGTGCTCGAAATAAAAGCACCCATCAACCTCCTGCGGGTTTCCTCAGGCCCCTTGCTGTTCCTGGTCGTCCTTGGTCCCACATTGCTCTGGACTTCGTGACGGGTTTACCCCCTTCTGAAGGTAACACCGTCATCCTTACCATTGTTGACAGATTCTCTAAAGCTGCACATTTTGTTCCATTAACTAAACTCCCCTCTGCTCTGGAGACCGCTCACCTCATGGTCCAGCATGTCTTTCGACTTCACGGCATTCCTTGTGACATCGTCTCGGATCGTGGTCCCCAATTTGTGTCTCAAGTTTGGAAGGCTTTCTGTCAAGCCCTTGGTGCCTCGGTGAGCTTGTCTTCTGGTTATCATCCCCAAACCAACGGTCAGTCTGAAAGATGCAACCAAGAACTTGAGTCCTCTATTCGCTGTGTCATTGACAATAACCCTGCTGATTGGTCCTCTCTTCTCCCCTGGGTTGAGTATGCCCATAATACTCACACGTCCTCGGCTACGGGCCTCTCTCCTTTTGAAGCATCTCTGGGTTACCTGCCTCCACTGTTTCCCCACCAGGAGGTTGACGTGTCTGTCCCCTCTGTCCAGTACCACCTACGACGTTGCAGACGCATCTGGAGGCAGACCAAGGAGGCTCTTCTTCGGTCCCGTGAACAAACCAGGAGGTGGGCTGATCGTCGCCGTATTCCGGCTCCTCTGTACGCTGTGGGACAGAAGGTATGGCTCTCCACTCAGAACATCTCCCTCAAGGACACCTCCAGAAAACTGGGACCTCGGTTTATTGGACCTTTTCCTGTTGTCAAAATTGTTAACCCCTCTGCTGTTAAACTTCGGCTCCCTCGCTCTATGCGTGTTCATCCCACCTTCCACGTGTCCCAACTCAAGCCCTATGTGGAGGATCCTTTGAATCCTTCCGACCTCGATCGTCCACCCCCTCGTGTGGTTGATGATCAGACTGTGTTCACCGTTCGTCGACTCCTGGATGTTCGGAGACGGGGTCGTGGACATCAGTTTTTGGTTGATTGGGAGGGTTACGGCCCCGAGGAGAGATCTTGGATTCCCAGGTCCTTCATCTTGGATCCTGGTCTCATCACTGACTTTTTTGTGAGACATCCTGACAAGCGCCTTTGATCGCCTGGAGGCGATGTTTGAGGGGGGGGGTACTGTTGGGTTTGTGTTTGTGTGTATGTGAGAACTCACCTTGCAGTTGCTGAGTGTTGGAGATGGGAGTTCCTGGGTAACCAGCTGTTGCCAATCCGGTTAACGAGTCCAGCTGCTATTTAAGCCTTGGAGGAGGTTCCAGTCTTTGCTGAATCATTCAGTCACCTTGGGTACTGTGAGACAGCCATTTTAATGTTCTCCTTTGTGAACTTATGTTTAACCAGCTTATGTCTCCCTGTGTTTTCAAGACAAATCTGTGACTCACCTCTGGAACCCAAACTGGACAAGCTGCCTCCAAACTGGACTCCTTCTTTGAGAAAACTCTGTCCTCCAGCCTGACACTCCTCCACCAGCTGCCACCTGCAAGACACTACTTGGGACTCTTGGATAAATACAAGGAATTACTCACCTGATGGACACTCACCTCCTCCCTCTGGTCTGCCTCCTCCAAGTTCCTTCTGTAAGAGAGAGACTTAATTAAACACTAAAACTGCAATATTCCCCAAACATCATCATTAATCTTTTTCCCCCTTTCCTTCCAGGAACCCTGACTTCCTTTACCCCAGCACTGTAAATAAACTCACTTAACTGATTACCTGTGTCTGTGATCCTTCTCAGCCTTGGTCTGAATTTGAGTACGTTTTCAGTAATTGTTTACAACAGCAACTGCAGCATGTAACCCCTGCTTATCAGTCTGTTCACCCACTTGTCCAGTGAAACACTCGCTACCACTCTGCGTAACGTTCGGAGAGTGAACGTGCGTGATTTTCTCGTGCCATGGATGTCATGGACAATTACCAGTTTTAGAGCTCCTGCCATAGTCACCCGTCTTAGTGTTTCTCCAGAGGTGACCCAAGGGGGCTCAGACTGAAAAAATGGGCTGTCTGCACGTCTCTGTGCTGCACTCAGGCTGCAGGCTCACGTCAGAACTGAAGTGAGCTAGCGTGCACTGAAAGGGGGCGTCGACACTTTGTAAATGAGACAATGCTTCAGAGGGGCTCATGTTACTGTTGTGGTGCAACACGTTTTCTCCTGCTGTGAAGTGAGCGAGTAAGAACAACAGGGATTAATACCGGTTCTGGCAGAGAGTAAGGGGTTTTCCCGGACTCGATCTGCTGAGCAGCATCAGTTTTAGCTGTCATGACAGAAAAATGCTTTGTGACATTGTTCGAGCTGCAATGCCTCCTAAACAGTTGTTTAGAGGAGGCCGGCTCGTTATGTGTGGGGAATGTGTGAAGCAGAGAGGCCGCTGTGAGATCAGTTGATCTGACGGGCAGGTTGGAAGCAGATGAGGTTCTCTGAGAGATGTTTCTGTTTATTTCAAAAACATACATCTGAAAAACACACATTCCCCCCAAGGAGTCATTTCTTGGGCTGCCTCTGAATCATTGTCATCCAGGTGGCGGTGCGGGAAACATAGATCGTGGATGTGGCGCAAAGGTTCAAAGTGACATCGGCGACCTTACCCAGGGAGCTCTTTGTTTCCTCGGGCAGATCTGCTTCTTCCAGCTTCTTCGAGAAGCTGAAGGCCAGCAGGGCGATATTGTAGTTCATCGTTGGCACCTGAAACGAACATTGGTGAGCTCCGTTTGAGAGCTGAATGATCGTTTGGACATGCTTTCCTGGAGGAACCGGTCGCCGGTCCATCCTGGAAGCCTTTGCCCCGAAATGTCTCTGCAGGCATGGCTCCAGAGGAGGAACTGAGGGAACTCTGCTCGGTAAAAGCCATCCACTCTGTTGATGGAGGTGAAGGTGAAGACGGGGAGTCATCAACTTGCCAGGCCCAGTTGTAGCATCGTTCCAGTGTGATATCACAGCTAGGAAGGAGGGCCAGATAGGGTCTGGGCGACGAGCTAGGACAACGCCAAAAAACCCTCCTGCTAGATCATCAGATGAGACGGTGAAGGAAGAGGTACAGAAAAAAATCCCTTAGTGCTAGCGCAGCCTCCTGATTATGCTAGGCAGTTTCAGGAGGAGAGCATCCGGCCCAGTTGCAGCCTCGTTCCAGTGTGATGTCACAGCTGGATAGGAGGGCCAGATAGGGTCCAGGCGCCGTGTTGGGGCAGTGCCAAAGCCTTCCCGCCAGATCGATCGATGGGACGGGGAAGGAAGAGGGACAGAAAAATCCCTTAGCGCTAGCTCAGCCGCCTGATTAATGCCGGGCAGTTTCAGGAGGAGAGTGCCTGTAGCTGAATAAAACGTCCACTCTGGTGATGGAGGCGAAGGTGGAGATGGATAGTCATCAGCTTGCCGGGTCCAGTTGCAGCCTCGTTCCAATGTGACGTCACAGTTGGGAAGGAGGGCCAGATTGGGTCTGGGCTCCGAGCTAGGGCAGCGCCAAAAACCTTCCCGCCAGATAGTTTGATGGGGCGGAGAAGGAAGAGGGACAGAAAAAATCCCTTAGCGCTAGCTCAGCCTCCTTATTATGCCGGGCAGTTTTCAGGGGGAGAGCACCTGTAGCTGGTAGCGGTGCGGTCACTGGCATGGGAAAAGACCCCCGAGGTGGTTGAGCGTACGTTCAACCATGACTCTTAGGGTGTTTTTAGGGTAGAGCTTAGCTGCGTGTGTGCATCACGCACGTTCCATCCAGGGTAATTTTAACCAAAAAGGCTGCATGTTTTGCGTAAAAATAGCAGGCCCTAATTGCGCTGACAGAAGGCGTGCGCTTTATGTAGCCTTTCATGCAAAAACAGCGCTGCAAAGAACAGTTTTCTTCTTGGTTGTGGTTTTAATAATTGAATAAAAACCTCATTCATCACTTCTCGCTGCTATGTTACCTGAAAAAAACTTCCCGGTGATATCAGTTAGCTGCCGTCATGTTACTCTCCAGGAGGGATAAACAATGGGCTACAGCTAGCATTGCTTTAGCAGGCCCTAAAACGGCACAAACAGCCGATGTACGCTTTCTGTAGCTTGTCATGCGAAAAGAACAACGTCACAAGGAACCGTTTTCTTGCTTGTCGTGGTTTTAATAATTAAATAAGGAAATCAGTCATCACTTCTTGTGGCTATGTTTCCAGAAAGACTTCTCGGTGATAAGTGGACCAACCAGTTTTCTGGAGCTAAGGTGGTTTACCATCAGTTTATTGGAACTCCTCAGACTGATGAAGTCCTCCGGATAGAGGGCGAAACGTTTCTAAAAAAAAAAAGAAGAAGAAGAAGAAGAAAAGAAACAATCCAGATGACCTGACTGAGAATTATTGGATTTGATACCTGGATGATTGAGCATGAACTTTGTTGCCTTGAACCACTTTGGCTGTGGCTGCCTGCCTGGGAGGAGTCGACAGGGGACTGGACGGCCCCCAGAAACCATTTTAGCTCCAGAAAACTGGGTGGTCCACTTATGGAGTTTACTGCTTGGTGGGGAAACAGTTTAATGGAACTCCTCAGACTGATGAAGCCCTCTTGTTAGAGGGTGAAACGTCTCTCTATATAAAAAAGAAACAGTCCAAATGACCTGACTGAGAATTATTGGATGATTAAAGTACTCTCGACTACAGGCAGCAGGGAAATTAACACACTAGGTTCGTGGTCTACAGTTACAACAGTAAGGACATCTGCCACAAAACAATTGCTAAATTATATAAATAATCTTGCAAGTTTGCTTGCTGTAGTGATGCCTGATGAAGGGTGTAGCTGAAAGAAAATATAAAAGTTCAAGCACTGTTTGAGAGGTTTGTTCATGCTTGTACACGAAATGTTCATGTTTTATTCAGCTTTTCACTTTTCCCCCACAAAAATGTTAGGTATTTTTCCAGTGAAAGTGAAGAGGAAAACATAGCTGCCACCAAATTTGAGACAGCAAAGTTTCACAGCTGTGGTTTGGCACTGTCAGCCTCACAGAGGCTTTCCCTCCCAGATTAACCAGTTAAAGTTGAAGCACTTGCTGCACCACCTCATGTTCTCAGCCGCCATGTCTCCCAGCCTGCCGCAGGTGTTTACTGCTAAATATTGATAGACATCTGGAGTGTCACTCATCCACTATTAAACTTCCGCTTCCCAGTGAAGTAGGCCCAACCTTCTCTTCTCAGCATGTCACACAAACACACACAGACACACATGTACCTTGGGTAGAGGCTGGGGGTGATGGGGGATGCTTGGCATCAATGCAATGCACGGCCTTGGCCACAAAATCAGGAAAAACTGACATCTTAAAGGTGCATTGCATTGCATTTGCATAACTACTGTGTTTATGCAAAATCTACATCACAAACACATTTAGCTAATAAAAGCTTGTACTGTATAACTAAAAAGTTTAGCTTAAGGTTAATGCAGCTAATTTGATCATTAAAAATACCTAGATAAAAAATACTGTAATTTTGTAGTCATGTGCTAATTCAGTTGCCATTGTTTTTGTTTGTCATTTAGAGGTTTTGCTGGAGGAGAAAGAGCTGATCTAAAAATGCATTCATTAATTCTGGACAAAATGCAATATCTCAAAATACATGAACAGAATTGACAGTTTCAGCTGTTCTGTTTGTACCATGTCCTTTCATGGGAGAAACCTCTCACTTGTTCACGTTCAAGTCAAGTTTATTGTCATTTGCATCACATGTGGTACAAAAGGTGGAACGAAATTATGGTAAATGGAGCTTATTTATATAGCTCTTTCCAGCCCCCTATAAGGGGCCCCAAAGCGCTTTACAATACCAACCATCCACCCATTCATACACACATTCATACAACGGTAGTGGCAGACTGCCATGCAAGGCGCTTTCCAGTCCTACCTGGAGCAACTCAGGGTTAAGTGTCTTGCCCAAGGACACAACGACACATGGTGTGGGGAACCGGGATTCGAACCGACAACCTTCCGATTGGGGGACGACTGCCATTACCACTACGCCACGGCCGCCCTACAAATTATGTATTCAAGGCCCTAGTTACACCCCAAAATAAAAACATAAAGTCTAAAAAGAAACAATATATAAGGATCTAAGATATAAATGGAGCTTATTTATATAGCACTTTCCAGCCCCCTATGAGGGGCCCCAAAGCGCTTTACAATACCAACCATCCCCCCATTCATACACACATTCATACACCGGTAGCGGCAGACTGCCATGCAAGGCGCCATCCAGTCCTACCGGGAGCAACTTGGGGTTAAGTGTCTTGCCCAGGGACACAACGACACATGGTGTGGGGAACCAGGATTCGAACCTCCAACCTTCCGATCGGGGGACGACTGCCATTACCACTACGCCACGGCCGCCCCTATACATACAGTATACACTAAGATA
>JBBPBX010023917.1:25994-40124 GCA_038048925.1 Garcialebias charrua
GAGCACTTCACTCTCAGACTGGAATTAATAATGTAAAACAATATGGTATAGCAACAGCAGCCCTAACATGTATGGGGTCAAAATGTTAATGTAGTGCGTAGTGATACTGTAACACTACACTGTGGCTTATTAAAGAAGAATATATGAGAGAGAAAGAGAGAGAGAAAGAAAAGGAGAGAGAGAGAGAGAGAGAGAGAAAGAGAGAGAGAAAGAGAGAGAGAGAGAGAGAGAAAGAGAGAGAGAGAGAGAGAAGAAAAACGATGATATTCTTTTGCCTTTTCCTTATTATTCGTGTCTAGATGTGGTGCTCCCTTTCCTTTGTCCGTATCAGCTCACATGTGTACAAGTATGATGTGCGGGTAATGTATATATGGGTATAGATTCTGTTTTTATTTGTAAATAAAAATAAACAGTTTTAAGTGTGAATCTATTGGCCTGCAAATATGTATCTGTGTATATTACCATTATTTGCGATGTGGCCAACTCAGAACAAGTTCAGCCTTGTTGGAAGCAGCAGCTTTCTCCACAGTCCAAATCAAAGCGAGAAAGAGATCAGAATGATGATCCCAGCACGTTGAGCAAATGGGCTCTTTAAATCCACCACAGACAAAACAGCAGCTCGCTGGCGACCCTGCCCCGCGCCTCTAATCGCCTCAAATGAAGTTGTGCAGGCAAACCCAGCCTGGGTGTCTAATGTGTTATGTGTTCTGAAAGTTGTTAATATGAAGGGTGGGTATAGTATTTCTTCTGGGGTGGGGATTAAGTGGATGTCCTGGATGATGGTCTTGGACTATACTTGGCCGGTGTGCGGGCCCCGGTTGGGGCCTGTTCTTGGTGCTTCCTGGCTCTGTCGACGGTTGGGCGGGCGCTCTTGGCCGTGCCGTCCATGTGGGATTTTGTGTCCTCTTGGACGGCGGGCTGACTGCGGTTCGCAGGGGTCGTGGCGGCCCTGGTGGGTGTGGGCTGTTGGTTCTGCTGTTGGCGACCCTCGGGGCCGTGTCCCTCTCTGGTCTTGGCTCAATGTCCTGGCGGTCGGAGAGGTGTTTCCTTACCTCACTCCTTGGGTGGACCTTGGCGAGCTGGGGGGGTAAGCAGGGTCAGCGGGGGAGCTGACTCGCTGTGGGAGCACTGTTCCTGCAGATATTTTTCTCCCCATCCCTCAACACGCACCTCCGCCCTCTTCATCTTAAATTAATACATGTAGGGAATTTGGGTCTCGGGTGTGCTGCAATGGTTTTACATCTCTGTTGTTAAGAGCACCTGGGACTCAATTTTATATACACTTTAGACATTCATTCATAAACATCTTCATAAAAGTCACATATAGGGAATGGAGTGAGCACTATGGCTATGGGTGGCGGGATGACATCAATCTCGCCCCCATGCCTATGCTCACTCAACATTATGCATCTAGACAATTAGGGCCTGGGTTAGAGTTGGAGTGGAGGGGAAACTGGTATAATGCCAGCCTTTGCTCCTTCTCTTTCCCTTTTAAATACACTTTACAACAACACTCACCAACAGTACATTTGGGGGCGGGGGTGTGTGTGTCGGGGTCTTGATTTGTTAATTTCAATTTTATTTATTTATGTATTTATTTATATATTATTTATTTATTTTTCTCTTACCCCCCTGGTTGCCTTGCGGACATTCTGGGGGTGGGCCGTCAGGGGTTGTGCTGGGGTGTGGGGGGGTTCGGGGCCTGCGGGTTCGCCGTGGGCGGGGCTGGCAGTGCGCTCCCTCTGGGGCTGCTTGGGCTCGGGTGTCCTGTCCTGTCCTGTCGGCAGGGCGCGGGGTGTGCCGGATCTTGGACGTCTGCTGCTCTCCACCCCAGAATGAATGGGTCTACCTCCTGGGTTTGGATGTGGGCTGCCCCATGTAGGGAGCAGGTACATGTCTTGGACCTAGGGGGTATAGAGTGTGCATCGGGATTATGAATGGAGCGTGTCGTTATTGTTTGTCTTTCTGTGACTGAGGGTGAGGATGAGGGTGGGTCTGAATGAGTGTGTCTGTGTATGAATGTTTAAGTGTCAGGCTGGGACTTGGACTGCCCCCTCTCTGATACTTCTGAGGCTACCCAGTGTCGCGCTCCTGCCACGTGGCCCCCTGGTGGGTGTTCCTCGGCCTGCGGGCGTGCTTGGGGCCCTCACTATCTGGGGCTGGGCGCTTGGGCGTTTGTCAGCTCGGCCTGGTGGCTGCCTGGTGGGGCTCGGGTCCTCTGGTCCTGTCGGGTCTGGACCTGAGGGATGGGCGTCCCCGGTGCCCGAGCCTCGGTGACCGGCCCTGGGGCTACGTCGGTGCAGCGGGCTCCGGCGGGGGCCTGTGTATTGTCGCTGTTGACCCCGGGGGGTCATTGTGTGTGGTCCCTGGTGGGGTTCGTCCGGTTCTTCCACTTGGTCGGATCTGGGGAGTGGACGAGTGGCTCGTCCTGTTCGGGTGGTCCTGGGGACTCTGGGCTCGGGGTCCTTCCTGGGGTCTTGGGCTTTGATCGCCCCTTCGTCTGTCTCGGGCTTTGGGGGGACGGGTCTCTGATGCTTCACAGTCGCTACTAAATGTTCTATTGGAGGAACCTCATTCACTTATGCATGCTCACAACCACACACAAATGGATGCAGGGATGTATAGTAGATGTATGTAGATGGGTATATAAATGAATATAAATATATATGTATGTATATTGTATATATATTTGTAGGTATGGGTATGTGTATTTATAGAAATCTTTTGCAAGGTCATGAATATTATCAGTCTTTATGCTTGTATGTTTCGTTGTTGTGTTCTGTCATGTGCTTTGCAGGATTGTGGACGGAGGTTTGGTGTGTTTGCCTTGTGCTCTTTCTGTGGACAATTGTTGTTTTGTTGTCTCACTTTCTCTTTTCTTTCTTTCTCTCTATTAAAAAAAAAAAAATACATATTGGAGTGAGAGGATGGCTATAAGGTGTGAAGGGAGGCCATCTATAAATGGAAAAAAAAAAAAAAAAAAAAACAAAACCAGAGTTGTTAGTGCACTAAAAACAGCGTAACTCTTGGAAAAAGGAGTTGCTGGCAGCCAGAAACGGAGCAGGTGGATCTCTGCTTCTCGTCTGCCTGTCCAGACACTGCTCAGCTCTGAAGGGTGCAGGAAACCACGCCCACTGCTGACACGCCCCCACAGTTTCAGACTAAGGGAAAATAAGGTTTTTTCATGATTTTTGACACTTAATTTTATAAGGAAAACAATGTTTTTAATCAGTCAGATTTATATGGGTGATTAATAACACATATTTATGCCATGTGACAAACTAAAAACACAAATTTAATTTCACTTTACACGGTCTTTAAGTGTGAGTCATCTTTAATTGGCTGAAATTCAGTCACAACAGTGGACTTTATATTATATAGTGACAAAAACAGATTTCTTTTGAAAACCCTTAAACACTGCAACAAATAAAGTCCAGTTGATCCTGTATTGAACGCCTTTTTTGATTTCATCATGTCCTGGACGACTGAGAATCTTCACCAGCATACCCTTAAACACTCTTCTGAATAAGGAAAAAACTGATTATTATCCCAGAACCACACAAGAGTTGCTCTTTTTCCGAAAAGCTACTTTTTTTTTGGTGGTGGTGGGGGTGGGGGGGGTTAAATTTAGAAAATGTTTATTTTCTGCTCATCTATGAGCACTAAACAGCTACTCAGGTGAAATGGGAAATAGGAGGAAATGTTTAACATAATTTGAGTCACACCAGTGTCAGAAAGTGTTTCAGGTTTTTGAAGGGTGGTGTCCTCTTAGACTGATTTATTGCATTTTAAATACCACACTCACCTTAGTAATCTCACCAAATGTCAGTGTTTCATGAAAATGCTATTTTATAAACCTTTAAACTAGGGATGCATGATATTGGATTTTTGGCCAATAACCAATACCAATTTTTTCCTAGACCTACTGGAATTAAAATACTACATTATTTGCATGATCTTTGTCAATTTGGCCTGCTACCAATTCAGATGTCAAAAAGCGGGCTGAAAAGTATGTAACACCATATAAATATATAATGTGCATTTTTAAAAAGTGCCTTTTTCATTAGTGAGTTATTTCGATGGAATGGCTGATGTTCGATATTTAACTTTATCGCTAACATCGGCCGATACCGATACCATGCTGATAATATTGTGCATCTCTACTTTAAACCAAATGGAGGCTGTTCAGAGATCTGTTTAAAATAAGTAAAATATGAATTATTCATCCATTTTAAACAAGACACACTAAGAAATAAATCTGGACTCTGACTTCAGGCTTCCTCAGCAGCTTAAGTAAAGACCAAGTTTTGCTAAATCACTGGTAAAATGTCAGAAATGTTTTATCTGCAATGCTTCTAATAAAATATGATGAAATCAATGTTACTGTCTGCATTACTAAGTTGGTGTCCTTAGGGTTGTTAGAACAATACAATAAAAAAACTGTATTATTGAGGTTTTATTCCCAAACTTATATATAATTGTTACCAACCTCAACCCTGAATCACTGAACAATCATAAATGTATTTTACAGCCTGAAATGTATTAAAATGTGCGTACCTGAAAACAAAATCCGATGAATCAATTTCCTTTCCACACTTGCTGTTCTTGATGATCCCTCCATTTCCAATAACAGCACATCTTTTAAACTGTGATTTGGAGTACGGCATGTCCTGCACGAGACGAGTGTTGAGCATGTGGACTTTGGATTAGCAGATCTGACCCCCTCACAACAGCAGGAGAGAGGCAGCCAATAACAAAGAGACGATGAACTCACATCTGGGAACATCTTAAAGACCTCCGTGGTGATGGGAAGGATCCCGCTGGTGTCCACCTCGTACCTCAGTTTGGTCCCTGCAGGAGTGTTCCTCTTGGTGGTGAAGAGGAAGGATGGAGCGTTACAGCAGCGGGACAGAGACATCCTGCAAACGTAGCACACCTTGTGTTAGATTGACATGTTTTACTGGTGATCATTTAGGGATGTGTTCAATCGTTAGTCGAAGACCCCGAGGAGGGAAACGTGTCAGGAGACAGAGGGAGAGGAGGAAAGTGAAGAATGTAGGACTGAGGGTTGCAACTCTAAATGTGGGGACAATGACAGGCAAAGGTAGAGAGCTGGCTGACATGATGCAGAGAAGAAAGGTAGATGTTTTATGTGTCCAAGAGACCAAGTGGAAGGGCAGCAAGGCTCGCAGCATTGGAGCAGGGTTCAAACTGTTTTACCATGGTGTGGATAGAAAGAGAAATGGAGTAGGGGTGGTCCTGAAGGAGGAGTTGGCAAAGAATGTAGTAGAGGTGAAGAGAGTGTCAGATAGGGTGATGTGTCTGAAGGTAGAAGGTCTGATGCTAAACATCGTCAGTGGTTATGCTCCACAGGTTGGATGTGATGGGGAGGAGAAAGATACATTTTGGAAAGATTTGGATGAAGTGATAGAGAGTATTCCCAGGGAGGAAAGAGTGGTGATTGGAGCAGACCTGAATGGACATGTTGGTGAAGGAAACAGAGGGGATGAGGAAGTGATGGGTAGGTTTGGTGTCAAGGAAAGAAACCAGGAAGGACAGATGGTGGTGGATTTTGCCAAGAGAATGGAAATGGCTATAGTCAATACCTATTTCCAAAAGAGGGAGGAACATAGAGTGACCTATAAGAGTGGAGGAAGGAGTACACAGGTCGACTACATTCTGTGTAGAAGAGGAAACCTGAGGGAGATTGGAGACTGTAAGGTTGTGGCAGGGGAGAGCGTGGCCAGACAGCATCGGATGGTTGTGTGTAGAATGACTGTTGTTGCGAAGAAGAGAAAAAGAGTAAAATCAGAGAAGAAGACCAAATGGTGGAAGCTAAAGAAGGAAGAATGTTGTGAGAAATTCAGAGACGAGCTGTTAAAGGCTCTGGGTGGTAAGAAAGAGCTTCCAAGTGACTGGGCTACTACAGCAACAGTAATTAGAGAGACAGGTAGGAAGGTACTTGGTGTGTCATCTGGACAGAGAATGGATGATAAGGAAACCTGGTGGTGGAATAGTGAAGTGCAGGACGCCATTCAAAGAAAGAGATTAGCCAAGAAGAAATATGACAGTGAGAGGACTGAAGAGAGGAGACAGGAATATAAGGAGATGGGACATAGAGCAAAGAGGGAAGTAGCTAAGGCAAAGCAGAGGGCGTACAATGAGTTGTATGGGAGACTGGACACTAAAGAGGGCGAGAAGGACTTGTACCGATTGGCAAGACAGAGGGATCAGGCTGGAAAGGATGTGCAGCAGGTTAGGCTTATTAAAGATGGGAATGGGAATGTTCTAACAAGTGAGGAGAGTGTGATGGGAAGATGGAAGGATTACTTTGAGGAGCTAATGAATGAAGAGAATGAAAGAGAAAGAAGAGTGGAGGTCATACAGACTGTGGACATGGAAGTGGGAAAGATTAGTGAGGGTGAAGTCCGGAAAGCTCTGAAAAGAATGAAGAAGGGGAAGGCAGTAGGACCTGATGACATACCAGTGGAGGTTTGGAAATGTCTTGGAGAGGTGGCAGTGAGGTTTTTGACTCAAATATTTAATGGAATATTTGAGGGTGAGAAAATGCCTGAAGAATGGAGAAGAAGTGTGCTGGTTCCCATTTTTAAGAACAAGGGTGATGTACAGAGTTGTAGCAACTACAGGGGAATTAAGTTGATGAGCCACACAATGAAGATCTGGGAGAGAGTTGTGGAAGGAAGGCTTAGACAAGAGGTGACTATCTGTGAGCAGCAGTATGGTTTCATGCCAAGAAAGAGCACCACAGATGCCATCTTTGCTTTGAGGATGTTGATAGAGAAGTACAGAGAGGGTCAGAAAGAACTCCATTGTGTGTTTGTGGATTTAGAAAAAGCATATGACAGGGTGCCAAGAGAGGAGGTGTGGTATTGCATGAGGAAATCTGGAGTGGCAGAAAAGTATGTTAGACTGGTACAGGACATGTATGAAGACAGCAGGACAGTGGTGAGATGTGCTGTAGGAGTGACAGATAGCTTCAAGGTGGAGGTGGGATTGCATCAAGGATCGGCTCTGAGCCCCTTCTTGTTTGCTCTGGTGATGGACCGACTAACAGATGAGGTCAGGCAGGAATCCCCATGGACTATGATGTTTGCAGATGACATTGTGATCTGTGGTGAGAACAGGGAACAGGTGGAAGAGAACTTGGAGAGGTGGAGGTATTCACTTGAAAGAAGAGGAATGAAAGTCAGCCGTAGTAAGACAGAGTACATGTGTGTGAATGAGAGGGAGGCCAGTGGAACAGTGAGGCTACAAGGAGCAGAGGTCACAAAGGTGCAGGACTTCAAGTACTTGGGGTCCACTGTCCAGGAAAATGGGGAATGTGGTAAAGAAGTGAAAAAGAGAGTCCAGGCAGGATGGAGTGGATGGAGAAAAGTTTCAGGAGTGATTTGTGACAAAAAGGTGTCAGCAAAGGTCAAAGGAAAAGTTTACAAGACAGTGGTGAGACCAGCTATGTTGTATGGTCTGGAGACAGTGTCATTGACAAAAAGACAGGAGAAAGAACTGGAAGTGGCAGAAATGAAGATGCTGAGGTTCTCCTTAGGAGTGACAAGGATGGATAAGATCAGGAATGAGATCATCAGAGGTACAGCACATGTTGAACAACTGGGAGTTGAAGTTAGTGAGCAACAAACAGCCCACCCTGATGCTTTTCTCATCACGGCTGGTGATTTCAACCATGCAGATTTAAAGAGTGTATTACCAAAAACATACAGAAACATAAACTTTGCAACAAGAGGAAACCACACCCTGGACCAGGTTTACACCACCATGAAAAATTCCTACAGAGCTGTCCCCCTCCCCCACATTGGTGCTTCGGACCATATCTGTGTCATGCTAAAGCCAGCATACAGGCCACTGGTGAAAGTCACAAAACCAGTCCGCAAACAGATACGAGTGTGGCCAGAGGGGTCTTCAGAGGCACTCCAGGACTGTTTTGACACCACAGATTGGGGTATGTTCAAAGAAGCTGCTACCACAAACAACACCACATGTCTCCAGGAGTACTCAGACACTGTATGTTCATACATCACCAAGTGCATTGATGATGTAACCAACCTTAAAACCATCACTGTTCGGGCTAACCAGAAGCCATGGCTGACAGCTGAGGTTCACAGACTCATGAAAGCCAGGAATGCTGCCTTCAAAGCGGGAGATCAGGTGGGCCTGAGGGCAGCCAGAAACAACCTGGACCGGGGCATCAGAAAGGCAAAGAGGCAGTATTCTGGGAAAATAGCTCACCGTTTCAAGGACAGCAGGGATACACGCAGTCTGTGGCAGGGAATACAGACCATCACAAACTACAAACCACCCCCCCAGACCTGTGACAGCTCAGCCTCTGCGCTGAATGAACTGAATGAGTTCTTTGCTCGGTTCGAGGCAAGTAACAGCACACCAGCACATAAACTCCCCCCCTCTCCTGATGGCCAGGTGCTGACGCTGTCCTCAGACAGCGTAAGGCGATCATTCATCAAGATTAACGCCCGGAAGGCCTCTGGTCCTGACAACATACCTGGTCGTGTGCTGAAGGTCTGTGCAGGGGAACTCGCAGCGGTCTTCACGGACATCTTTAACATCTCACTGAGCCAGGCCATCGTCCCCACCTGTTTCAAAGCCACCACCATCATCCCTGTCCCAAAGAAGGCAACGCCCGCATGCCTCAATGACTATCGCCCAGTAGCACTCACCCCCATCCTGATGAAGTGCTTTGAACGGCTAGTCATGAAAAGCATCACATCTGTCCTCCCTGACTCCCTGGATCCCTTCCAATTTGCATACCGACCTAATCGCTCAACCGACGATGCCATCTCCTCTGCCCTTCACACAGCTCTCACACATCTGGACACGAAGGACTCCTATGTTAGAATGTTGTTCATCGACTTCAGCTCGGCATTCAACACCATCATCCCCCAACAGCTCATCCTTAAACTGGACAGTCTGGGGCTGAATACCTCAATGTGTAACTGGCTGCTAGACTTCCTGACCGGGAGACCACAGACAGTACGAGTCGGGAGTAACACATCTAGCACCATCACATTGAACACAGGGGCCCCACAAGGATGTGTGCTGAGCCCCCTTCTATTCACCCTGCTAACACACGACTGCACACCATCATACAGCTCCAACCACTTCATCAAGTTTGCGGACGACACAACAGTGGTGGGTCTCATCAGCAACAACGATGAGACGGACTACAGGAACGAGGTGAGCCGCCTGGCCTTGTGGTGCGGACACAACAATCTCACTCTCAACGTGGAGAAGACAAAGGAGATTGTTGTGGACTTCAGGAAGAAGGATGCCCAACATGCCCCTCTGACCATCAACAGCACCGCAGTGGAGAGAGTAGACAGCACCAAGTTCCTGGGAGTGCACGTCTCAAAGGACCTGTCCTGGAGCAGGAACACTGCAGCACTGGCAAAGAAGGCTCACCAGCGTCTCTACTTTCTCCGCAAGCTGAAAAGGGCTGGAGCTTCAACCCCCATCATGAGCACCTTCTACAGAGGTGCCATAGAAAGTGTCCTGACCAGCTGCATCACTGTGTGGTTTGGTGCATGTACTGCATCCTGCCGCAAGAGCCTCCAGCGCATTGTGAGAGCAGCTGAGAAGATAGTCGGCACCTCCTTCCCCTCACTGCAGGACTTACACAGCAAACGCCTCACTCGGAAAGCCCACCGCATGGCAGGTGATCCCACACACCCACTACACAGCCGCTTTAGACTGCTGCCATCAGGGAGGAGACTGAGGAGTCTCCAGGCTCGAACCAGCAGACTGAGAGACAGCTCTGTTCATCAGGCAGTCAGGATGCTAAACACTCTGCCTGCTCTGCCCCCCCTCCCATTTGAACTGCCTTAACACTAAAACTTTCTCACACATTACCACACAACACAAAGATTTTAACACTGGACTCTGTGTCATCAAACGGGTTATTCACTAAACTCTCGGTCATGTGCTCATACAGTTTGCACTACTTCTCATACTTGCACTAATGTTTGTATTACATCACTGCCTATAATCATAATACTGTTTACATTCTCTGTTTACATTTATTAATACTGTTTACTTTTATTACTACTGCTTACATGTAACTACTACTGTTTACATTTACACTACTCTAATATCTACACCACTGCTGATACATATACAATGTGCTCTGAACGGTCTTATTTAGGGATGCCCAATGTGCCTTACTGCATATGCCACTTTTTGCCTCTATAACAACATCAACTACTACCTCATACATATACTGTGTACATTAACTCATACGCTGCTTTGCCACTTTGCAAATGTCAATGCTAGAAACCTTTAGTTTATTTTAGTTATACTTTTTATACTCTTTTTTTATACTAGTATGCAAAAACTCAGGACAGTATTATGTTCATTAAATGTTTAATGTTTTAGTTTTAGAGTTGGTGTAAATTTTCATACTCTTATTCCACTATGCAAAAAACTCAGGACAGTGTTAGTTTTACTATTTTATGCTTATGTCTATTATTATATGTTTCAGTGTTTCAATGTTTAGATGTTTACTGTTGCACCGAGGGACTGAGAGAAACGCAATTTCGGTCCTGTGTATGTCCTGTACAGTACATATTGCAGATCTGACAATAAAGTTAACTTTGACTTTGACTTAGGGAGGTCACGTCAGACTGAGATGGTTTGGACATGTCCAGAGGAGGGACAGTGGGTATATTGGTAGAAGGATGTTAGAAATGCAGCTGCCAGGAAAAAGACACAGAGGAAGGCCAAAGAGGAGATATATGGATGCAGTTAGAGAGGACATGAAGGTAGTTGGAGTGAGGACAGAGGATGCAGAGGACAGAGTGAGGTGGAGGAGGATGACTCGCTGTGGCGACCCCTGAAAAGGGAAAAGCCGAAAGAAGAAGAAGAAGAAGAAGAAGATTTAGGGATGTGTTCAATCAGTACTCACGAATCAGCACACATTAAACACATTAGTTTCTTCTATGACTTTTGAAACTATAAAGAGGCACATGTAATAAAAAAGCAACCTTCATGACCACACGGTACTTACTTGAAGTTGCCCGTCTCCTCCTTGTTCTGCTCCCACTTACACGCCTGCAGATTTTGCCACCTCTCAAACAGCTCGGAGGTTTTCACCCTGGCAGAAAAACAGACAGAACTGTGCCATGAGGAGAAATGTCCATGGCAGTGTTGTTTATTTTATTTTTCAAAAGGGATAAATTAGTTTAAAAAAAATAGAACCACACAAGACAAACAAGCATGTCAAAGTTTCAGTAGCTAGCGTGTGGTAGCTAAATAACAATGCCACTAAATAAATTAGAGGTTTTATTTTCTTTCCAGCTGATCACACTGCAGCTATTCTCTGCCACAGTCAAAGCAGAGTTCATGCAGTTTGAAAAGGGGTCCTGTGGAAATGTTATGAATAATAAACATCCTACATGTTGTAGATAGCTCTTTGAACAACCCCAATTTGATTAAATAAAAGTTAACAGCTAGTCCAAAATCAGACGAGACCAAAAAAACAGAAGTTTTTTTTTTCTGAGAAAATTATTTTATAAACCTTGACATTATCATCAGTTTTGCATGACATGGTTATTCACAGATTTCTATTTGCAAATGCAAATCGCAGCAGCTAGCGGTAGCACTTCTAGTAGCCAGGAGCACTCATGGTATGAACATTTATATGTTTTTTGTAATAATTTTTATTGATTCTTAATGACTATGCAGGAAAACTTTATTTAACATGGGCGGCAGAGTGGAGCAGCTGTTAGAGCTTTCTCAGCGACAAGGTTGCTGGATCGAATCCCAACTCCAGTTTCCTCCCACAGACCAAAAACATTTTCGTTAGGCTGATTGATAAGTAAATTGTCTCTAGGTGTGAGGGAGAGAGTGATTTTTTTTGGTCTTCTTTGTATGTGTCCCTGTGTTGGACTGGAGACCTGTCCAGGGTGTCCCCCACCTTTTGCACATGACCGCTGAACATGAGCCCCAGCGACACATAAAGGAAGAAGTGAAGAGGATAATGAATGAAAATATTCATTTAATTGTATTCTCTCTCTCTCGTTTTGTGAGTCTCTCCAGGTTGAATTAAAGATGGCTGAATCAGCGTATTATGTGATCATCCATTATTTTTCTGCAACCTGAATTAAATTAAAGAGTTATCTGCAACAGGTAGCATCTTTTAAGTTTTTCACAGAATCCAACAATGTTCAAGTGCTTTTGCCTGCAGCCTTGAAAGAGCTTGAGGACACTGTGCAAAATGTCACTGAACAATGTTCATAATTCATCCAACAGAGAGAAGATGCTCAGAGTGCTGTTAGCACAAGTGGCTAATTAAGTAGTGTAATGAATCTGGGCTCTAATCTGTTTAATGTGAAAAGCTATTCATGGCTCACTCATGAAACTGACAATATGGCAGCAGCAGCTCCACTGAAAAGTGTTGTCAAGGGCATTTCCAATACTTACAGTAAGTGTTCATTTTCAGTTTTGTTTCACTTTGCAGATTTTCATGCTGTTTTACCTGAGTGTTTTTGATTTTTTTTTTAATGCTCCAAAAAAGGGCTCAAAATATGTTAAGAAGTTTGATCAACAAGTCATCAAGATTACAAATCAGTGACATTTCTTCAATCTTGTCACAAAGATGTGCAAACTTAATATATACTGTATTTCCCGCCGTACACGTCGCACCGCAGTATAAGTCGCATCAGTCCAATTATGTTCAATAAAGTGGAAAAATCCATAAACATGTCGCACCGCCGTATAAGTCGCATCTATTATGTGTCACCGCTGACGCGTCGCGTATGTTACACGTCACCGCTGACAACCCGGAAATGTGGGCCATTGTTTTGCCAAAAATGGATTGGCTGCCACAGGAGCGTGCACAGAAGGACTTTATCAAGATTAACACTTAAAAACAATTGTTTGTTTGCTGAAAATTATAGCAAAGGTGTGTCTGAGCTGAACTTTTCCTTAATAAATGAACGTAATGGTCAATCAGCTGAATTAAAAAATAGGTTCGCTGCCTCGGTGCTGCCAGAGCCATATATAGAGAGAGTTGCGACACTTACATAGACTCCCATTGTAAGAATGGAATGCGGAAGTCACGTGGGTCATGGAGGGGGCGATTCATAAGATATCTATGGGGCGATTTGTTCCACTAAACTGTTCCAAACAGCAGTGCTGCTAGCATCAAACGTAGTTCATTCTTGATGTTTCAGACGTGTTTTCTCCGGTAAGTTGATGAAAATACAATTTTCTTTTGCTCTTGTGAAGCGTTTAAAACGTCTAAAAATGCTTAAGAAAAAATGCATAGTGTAGTGCTCACGCCACTAGGTGGAGCTGCAGGATATGAAATAAAGAGGAGAATGGTAGAAGGAATGTCAGTTTGTTACTGCTCAATAATTACTGAAAAACGCTGGACAAAGTAAGAAAAGTCGTTTTTTTTGTGTCATGTTGCGCCAGTAGCTGCTCAAATTGACTGACAGCGACGAGCTGTTTGGAACAATTGAGAGCTACATGAACCACGTGACCGCCTGTCGGCGAGTTCAAAGAGTGTCGGAACTCTCTCTATATATGGCTCTGGGTGCTGCGAAGTGTGCACGCGTGAGGAGCGGGTTCAATTCTTAGAACGTTAACAAAAATGTTTATTTGTTTGCTGACATTATAGTAAAGGTGTGTCTCAGTTGAACTTTTCCTTAATAAATGCACAAAATGGTCAAATCAGCTGAATTTAAAAAAAAATGGTAGTGTCGTTGCCTCAGTTCTGTGAAGCGTGGACGCGCAGCGAGCGGAAACGCTGCATTTCTTTAAAATTTAACAAGATAATCACCTAAAAATATATACAGTATTTGTTTGCTGACATTATAGTAAAGGTGTGACTCAGTTGAACTTTTCCTTAATAAATGCACATAATGGTCAAATCAGCTGAATTAAAAAAATACATGGTAGTGTCGTTGCCTCAGTTCTGTGAAGCGTGGACGCGCAGCGAGCAGAAACGCTGCATTTCTTTAAAATTTAACAAGATAAACACCAAAAAAAAATTGCTTGCTGACATTATAGTAAAGATGTGTCTGAGCTGAACTTTTCTTAATAAATGCACTTTGACAGTTAAAACATGGCAAAATGAAGCCG
>JBBPBX010023918.1:0-29542 GCA_038048925.1 Garcialebias charrua
AACTTGTATACCAGCTTCAAAAAGACTCCATACATCTAACCAGTTTAACATTGAACACATGAAAATAATTTATTGTGAAGTTGCAAAAGACCTAAAATTGGGTTCTGAGTAAATTTAGTTTTGAGGCTGCACAATGGCGCAGTTGCAGCACTGTTTCAGGTGTTAAAACCCCAGCCAGATGTCTTTCTGCATGTGTTTGCATGTTCTCCGTGTACATGCATGGGTTCTCTGGGCACTTCATCTCGTCTGTTATCCACAAACCATGCTGTACTGTTCTCCCTACTCTATCGACGATCATTCATCAAGATCAACACACGGAAAGCTTCTGGTCCTGACAACATACCTGGTCGTGTGCTGAAGGACTGTGCAGGGGAACTCGCAGCGGTCTTCACAGACATCTTTAACATCTCGCTGAGTCAGGCCATCGTCCCCACCTGTTTCAAAGCCACAACCATCATACCTGTCCCAAAGAAGGCAACGCCCTCCTGCCTCAATGACTATCGTCCGGTAGCACTCACCCCCATCCTGATGAAGTGCTTCGAACGGCTAGTCATGAAAAACATCAAATCTGTCCTCCCTGCCTCCCTGGATCCCTTCCAATTTGCATATCGGTCTAATCGCTCAACCGACGATGCCATCTCCTCTGCCCTCCACACAGCTCTCACACATCTGGACACGAAAGACTCTTATGTTAGAATGCTGTTCATTGACTTCAGCTCGGCATTCAACACCATCATCCCCCAACAGCTCATCCTTAAACTGGACAGTCTGGGGCTGAACACCTCAATGTGTAACTGGCTGCTAGACTTCCTGACCGGGAGACCACAGGCAGTACGGGTCGGGAATAACACATCCAGCACCATCACATTGAATACAGGAGCCCCACAAGGATGTGTGCTGAGCCCCCTTCTATTCACCCTGCTAACACACGACTGCACACCATCGTACAGCTCCAACCACTTCATCAAGTTTGCGGACGACACAACAGTGGTGGGTCTCATCAGCAACAACGATGAGACGGACTACAGGGATGAGGTGAGCCGCCTGGCCTTGTGGTGCGGACACAACAATCTCACTCTCAACGTGGAGAAGACAAAAGAGATTGTTGTGGACTTCAGGAAGAGGGATGCCCAACATGCCCCTCTGACCATCAACAACACCACAGTGGAGAGAGTGGACAGCACCAAGTTCCTGGGAGTGCACGTCTCAGAGGACCTGTCCTGGAGCAGGAACACTGCATCACTGGCCAAGAAGGCTCACCAGCGCCTCTACTTTCTCCGCAAGCTGAATAGAGCTGGAGCTCCAACCCCCATCATGTGCACCTTCTACAGGGGCGCCATAGAAAGTGTCCTGACCAGCTGCATCACGGTGTGGTATGGTGCATGTACTGCATCCTGCCGAAAGAGCCTCCAGCGCATAGTGAGAGCAGCTGAGAAGATTGTCGGCACCTCCTTGCCCTCACTGCAGGACTTACACAGCAACCGCCTCACTCGGAAAGCCCTCTGCATGGCAGGTGATCCCACACACCCACTACACAGCTGCTTCAGACTGCTGCCATCAGGGAGGAGACTGAGGAGTCTCCAGGCTCGAACCAGCAGACTGAGAGACAGCTCTGTTCATCAGGCAGTCAGGATGCTTAACACTCTGCCAGCTCTGCCCTCCCTCCCACTTGTACTGCCTTAATCACAAAAAACTTTCACACATTACCACACAACACAAAGTTTTTAACACTGGACTCTGTGTCATCAATACGGGTCATTCACTCAACTCACGGTCATGTGCTCATTCAGTTTGCACTACTTCTCATATTTGCACTAATGTTTGTATTACATTACTGCCTATAGTCATACTACTGTTTACATTTACTGTTGACATTTATTACTACTGTTTACATTTATTACTACTGTTTACATTTATTACTACTGTTTACATCTAGACTTTTTATATCTACACTACTGCTGATATACAGTATATATTCTTTTTACTAGCCTTATTGCATAATGCCACTTTGTTTCTATACCAATATCAACTACCTCATACATATACTGTGTACATTAACCCCATATGCTGCTTTGTCACTCTTTACAAATGTCAAATGCCAGAACCTTCATTTATTTTATAGATATACTTTTTATACTTTATACTTCGGGACAGTATTACACTCTATTTCATTTTTGGTGTTGGTGAAACTTTTTATACTTTTATACTACTATGGAAAACTACTATGAAAAAACTCAGGACAGTATTACACTCTATTTCATTTTATGATTATGTTTATTAAATGTTGGTGTTTTGGTGTTGGTGAAACTTTTTATACTTTTTTTACTACTATGGAAAACTACTATGCAAAAAAAACTCAGGACAGTACTAAACTTTTATTATTTCATTTTATGCTTGTTTATTAATTGTTTAGTGTTTAAATGGTTACTGTTGCACCGAGGGACTGAGAGAGAAATGCAATTTCAATCCTGTGTATGTCCTGTACATATTGCAGTTCTGACAATAAAGTTGACTTTGACTTTGACTTTTGACTTTGATTTATTGAGCCTGCATCAGGACAATAATCTGTAAAGCTTTAGCACATTTGATATGGAAAACACATTTTGACTTAACCAATTACTGTAATATATTTTCAATGGCAAAATAAGCAGGTTTATTTCATATTACTTTCATAATATTCCCTTTCATTGCTTTATGTATTTACTATCTTACTTTTAATGATGAAAATATAACGAGTCACTACTGTTATTTAGAAAGTGTTTATATTGGAACTAAGGCTTGTTCACACACAGTTACAAGTCAAGTCAAAGTCAAAGTCAACTTTATTGTCAGAACTGCAATATGTACAGGACATAAACAGGATTTAAATTGCGTTTCTCTCAGTCCCTCGTTGCAACAGTAACCATTTAAACACTAAAACACTGAAACATTTAATAAACATAAGCATAAAATAGTAAAAGTGTAACACTGTCCTGAGTTTTTGCATAGTAGTATAAAAGTATGAAAATTTACACCAACACTAAAACACTAAACATTTAATGAACATAAGCATAAAATGAAATAATAAAAGTGTAATACTGTCCTGAGTTTTTGCATAGTAGTATAAAAAGTATAAAAAGTATATCTATAAAATAAACTGAAGGTTCTAGCATTGACATTTGCAAAGAGTGGCAAAGCAGCATATGAGTTAATGTACACAGTATATGTATGAGGTAGTTGATGTTGGTATAGAGGCAAAGTGGCATATGCAGTAAGGCACATAAGGCACATTGGGCATCCTTAAATAAGGCTAGTCAGAGAATACTGTATATGTATCAGCAGTAGTGTAGATATAAAAGTAGTGTAAATGTAAACAGTAGTAATAAATGTAAACAGTAGTAATAAATGTAAACAGTATTAATAAATGTAAACAGAGAATGTAAACAGTATTATGACTATAGGCAGTAATGTAATACAAACATTAGTGCAAATATGAGAAGTAGTGCAAACTGAATGAGCACATGACCGAGAGTTTAGTGAATAACCCGTTTGATGACACAGAGTCCAGTGTTAAAATCTTTGTGTTGTGTGGTAATGTGTGAGAAAGTTTTAGTGTTAAGGCAGTTCAAATGGGAGGGGAGGCAGAGCAGGCAGAGTGTTTAGCATCCTGACTGCCTGATGAACAGAGCTGTCTCTCAGTCTGCTGGTTCGAGCCTGGAGACTCCTCAGTCTCCTCCCTGATGGCAGCAGTCTGAAGCAGCTGTGTAGTGGGTGTGTGGGATCACCTGCCATGCAGAGGGCTTTCCGAGTGAGGCGGTTGCTGTGTAAGTCCTGCAGTGAGGGCAAGGAGGTGCCGACGATCTTCTCAGCTGCTTTCACGATGCGCTGGAGGCTCTTGCGGCAGGATGCAGTACATGCACCAAACCACACAGTGATGCAGCTGGTCAGGACACTTTCTATGGCACCTCTGTAGAAGGTGCACATGATGGAGGTTGAAGCTCCAGCCCTTTTCAGCTTGCGGAGAAAGTAGAGGCGCTGGTGAGCCTTCTTGACCAGTGATGCAGTGTTCCTGCTCCAGGACAGGTCCTCTGAGACGTGCACTCCCAGGAACTTGGTGCTTGGTGCTACAGCTCACCTGTTCCTTCATACTGACAGGAACAATCCCCTCATCACTCCAGGCTCTGATCCTAACACTAAATCACATTTTAAAAATTGTCATAACCCAACACAAATCTCCCCTTTTTACAAAGACTTATGATTAATTCATACCAGTTTCATTAAAGGGTTGAATCATAACATCTCTGGGCACTTTTCATATAGAGCAGGTCTTCAACAGACTCGTACTCTTCATTATATAATTATAATAATATTCAGTTAATGAATAATCCTACCTGCCCACTCTGGGCTGCTGCATGATGGAGCAGAGCATATTGCTTCTGACAAAGTTTCAGTTATGTGGCGTCGCATCATAATATGCTGGTGAAGATTCTCAGTCATCCAGGACATGATAAATCAAAAAAAGCGTTCAATACAGAAGCAACTGGACTTTATTTGTAACAGAAGACGTTTCGTCCTTCATCCAAAGGGCTTTCTCAATGTCTTTCTTCATGTTTTTTGGTCTGTGGGAGGAAACCGGAGTACCCGGAGGAAACCCACGCATGCACGGGGAGAACATGCAAACTCCACCCAGAAAGGCCCCGGACCGGGATTTGAACCGACAACCTTCTCGCTGAGAGGCAGCAGCTCTACCAGTTGTGCCACCGTGCTGTCCAGATATGATACAGTGACGTGTCTTAGAGAGTTCTTGAGTCTCCATCTCCAACAAGTAACTCCCTGACGTGTCACTGTGTGCAGCTGGGACTGCTGATAACAGCGAGGCAGGGTGGTTGAAGGCTGGCAAGTCTACAAAACTAACTTTTTCAATTTGGGAAGTCAGAACAGGTGGACAGGTAAAAGCACTGATCTTGTAAATCTTGTGATCTTGTAAATCTTGTGATCTTGTAAAAGTTACAATTTTGAATAAGAACATGTGAATGCTCGCTGGTTGCGCGCTGGGACAGGTGGGGGCGTGGGTTAGGGGCCAAAAACTCTGCCCCTTCTGTTCACTGATTGGTCCGGTCAAAAATCAGCCGGAGAAATCGTTCTCTATGGGAGAAGTCCCAGACCCTAGTACGAAGCAAAGTGAAGGACAAGGGTCTGGTTTTAACCAGGCTAGGTTCATGTAGCTTAAAAAGCTCAATTTTAGTAAACTTCACTAAAGTCACACAGCACTCTGCATTCTCACTGCATTTTGCAGAAAATGTGTTTGTCTATTTTTTTTTAAATGTAGGTGTATTGATAAATAGGACAGGTACTATGGGGTGCCATTTGTGAAGTTGCACAGTTAAAAATTAACATCAATATTTTGGCCAATTTAGTCTTTCACAAGAAAAAAACTATTTTTTTTTCCAAAGTCACATTTTCACCATGTCATTTAAACATATACAGTATAAATGTCATAGTTCCAAACTAAATATTTAATTTACAAGCGAAATATTTAGTTTACAAACTAAATCCTACAAGCAACCTGTAAATATTTAGTTAACAAGTTAAATATCAAGTTAAATACAAACTAAATCCTTAACATAGCAAGCTAAATATTTAGTATACAAACTAAATGTTTATGTCCAAGCTAAATGTTTAAAGGTATAGTATGCGGTTTTTGAACACTCTGGGACTTAGAAATATTTTCAGCGCAGAAAAGCATTCTGCTCCCTCCCCTCAGAGCCATATATGGCTCAGTCCGTGCTCTGCTGAACTTGGGATCTGCTCCGCCCCCTGCTGCTGTCTGCTCAGAGCCGCTGCGATATTCTGTGTTTATGTTAATAAAACCTTCTAATAAAATAAAATAAAACCATGGAGCGCTAGTCCTACAACACAAAATCCAGCAGAAATCATCAGAGGTTCACGAAGCAACGTTTGGACATGATTTAATTCGCTCGTGACTTCCTCATGTCTGTCAGCGCTGGTCTGGAATGTCTGGAATGTTCCGCCTCCTCTACATGTCCTGTCTCTGCGCTCCGAAGTTCTGTGTTTATATGATAATATAACTGTTTAAAAAATATAATAAAACCATGAATCACTCATCCAACAACACAAAAACCAGAAGAAATCAGCAGAGGTTCACGAAGCAACGTTGGACATGTTTTAATTCGCTCGTCAGTCGTGACAAATCCATTTCCTCATTCCTGTGAGTGGAGGATGAAGCGATCACTTGACTTTTGGCAAAAAAACTAAATAAAAGTCCAGCTCTGGGATAAAGAAGGGATATTTAATACATTTTGTGTCACATAAAAAACAGTCCTGCATCGCTTTGCAATCCTTTGAATGAGAACGAGCTGCGGCTGGGACAGGTGGGGGCGTGGGTTGGGGCGTGACAAACAACTCTGTTTTTATTGGCTGGTCAGTGTCCGGGTCACTCTTGTGTTTTCAGTGTTTTTATAAATGCTGATAGAGAAGCAAGGGGACTATAGTTTTTTTCAGAGATTACTTTGTCTAACATCAGTCTGTCAATAGATAGTGACAGAGTGAAGAAATATGTTAAAAATATATTGTTAGAAAAGTTACAGACTACATTACAATGTTACATACCCCACCTTTAATTTACAAACTAAATATTTAACTTGCAATATATATTAAGTTAGCAAATTAAATATTTATTTTGGAAATTAAATGTTTAGTTTGGAAAATAAATATTTAGGTCAGAGTTAAATATTTAGTTTGTAAATTAAACATTTATTTTGGAAATTAAATGTTTAGTTTGGAAAATAAATATTTAGGTTAGAGCTAAATATCTAGTTAGCAAATTACATATTTAGTTTGGGAGTTAAATGTTTAGCTTGGAAATTAAAAGTTTAGTTTGGAAATTAAATATTTAATTTGTATAATAAATATTTAGCTTGGACAATAAATATTTAGTTAGGAAAATAAATGTCTAGTTTTTAAAATAATGATTTAGCTTGAAAATAAATATATAATTTAAACATAAACATTTAGTTCATAAAAGAATATTTAACTTGCGAGTTAAATATTTATTTTGTAAATTAAACATTTATCTTGCACATAAACATTTAGTTTGCAAACTAAATATTTAGCATGGAACAAAATATTTAGTTGGAACTATGATACTTGTGTGAATGACATGGTGAAAGTGTGACTTGGGGAAAAAACTTTTTTTCTTATGAAAGGCTAATTAAACCAAAATATTGCTGTACATTTTTGACTGTGTAACTTTATAAGCGGTACCCCAACCTATTCTAAGCTGATGGAGATGATGTGCAACATTTTTATGAAAAGTGGATTTCCTGGAACAACACATGAGTTAAAATATTGCATCTTTTTTGTGTTTGTTGTTTTGACTTTGTTCCAGAGCAGCATGCTGGCACATTTGGTAGAGCTGCTGCAAAGCAGGTTTCTCTGGTTCAAATCCCGGTCTGGGGGCCTTTCTGGGTGGAGTTTGCATGTTCTCTCCGTACATGCGTAGGGTTTCTCCAGGTACTCCAGTTTCCTCCCACAGACCAAAAACATGCATGTTTGACTGATTGGTGACTCTAAATTGTCCCTAGGTGTGAGTGAGAGAGTGAATGATTGTCTGTGTCCCTGTGATGGACTTGTGTCCCATTCTGGGTGTACCCTGCTTCTCGCACACAGATAGCTGGACACGGGCACCAGTGCCCCGGTTTCTTGAAAAGGAAGAAGCGGGTAAAAGATAATGGATGGATGAACTTTGTTACAAAATGCAGCATCATACTGTATGTCCTGTACATCACCCACATCTTTACTGTTCAGCATATTTTCCATTAAACCTGAAAAAAGACAACATAGACATTTTGGACATCTCTTAGATATCTGAGGTTCATACAAACATTTAGCTGTTTTATCTCCATCTCCTATAACTTCCATAGATTTTGTTTTACTTTTGTCTTGTTTTTCTGACTTCATAAAAAAAAATTTTTACATCCCCAACATCTCTTTCTTCTGTAATTGTGTCCTACTTTGAACTCCCTGGCACTACACAGAAAAGTAAAGATGTATTTTCCTCGGGCAGCAGAATATCTGCCTTCCAGCTGGTATTTCCAGTATTTGCAGAGATGCAGTGAGTTAAAGATGGATACTGTATTGGCTTGGACAGTTGGCACAGCCAATTTAGATGTCTTCATACATGTCTTACTGAAAACCAGAATGCCTCGGGTATATTTTTTGTTTCTTGCTACGTTCAATCTTAACTAAGGAAAGAAATAGAATGGAAGGAATACAGAAAAAAGCCAAATAATGCTTTGCTGTTTTATAGTCCTGGTAACTGGAGATTTTATTCTGATTCTTGCTGATTCTCAGACCGATGTTGAACCTATAGAAAAGCTTTTTTCCTATGGCGCGTCAGTGCCAGTACAACCTGCCTCTGCTTTTTAGTCTGCAGTTCAGACAACAAAATCCCAGCTGGTGCTGAGGTCTTTCAAGCTGCGTCAAACGGTGGTCGACTAAAAGCTAATTTACTGGATGCAACTCTATTTCTGTGACAGTTCAGAGAGCTACAAGTGTTCAAAAATCTCTTTCCCTGGAGGATATAAGGAAACATGTTAGAATTCAGCAGACTAGCTGAGAAAAAAAAGACAATCTACAGGTGACCCAAGTTGGAATAAAGAGTTGGAAGGGGCACAGAGTGCAGGGTGGAAAATGTAAAAAGATTTACCAGTAGATTTTCTTTAAAATAATTTATAGACACCATCTAAAACAGTATAAACATAATCTTTCTAATGTATCTTTAAATCAAAGTTTCCTAATTGTTATGTCTTAATAATCCTCAAAATTTCCTTTGAAATTGACCATTTTTCCCCACCAGCTGCCGAAGCGTCAGGAAATCCCTTCCTTTAATGTTTATCATCATTGTTAAGCCCTGAGATTCTTCTTTAAATATTCATCTCGAATTTCCAATTAGCTCAATCTAGAACACCCCACCCACACCCCAAAAAAATTACAATCTTCAACTTTCTTATAAAATTTTTTACCGTATATTGTTGCCAGGTCAGCTGATAAATCTCAAAATTTTAACGTATCGTTTTGAATTTTTTGAGGCAGAACATTTTAAAATATCAACTTAATATTGAAAATGTCTTTATTGGGACTCATTTTGTCAGAACAAGTCACATTTAGTTATTGTGGTTTCACATTTAGAGCTCACATAAATCTATTGCAGCCTGGAATATTGCACACCTGTGTTGAAAAAAGCCATTTTGTTTGAAATGGGTTAACCGTAAAGGCACACTAAAACAGTCACATATTGCTACAACATGTAGATATGAAAAGTGCATGTCAATATGTAAGCAAAGCTACACAGTGAACTATGCTGTATTTCTATATATAGGTCCATATTTACAGTCATACAGCAAGGCAGATTTATTCAACCTTTATTTAGGCAGGTTAATCCCATTGAGCCTCGAGGACTTATTTACAAGAGAGACCTGGATGGTTGGTATTTGTGTTTAGATTTAAAATAAAAACATTATTGTTCAATGTGCAACATGTACCATATATCATTATATGGTTTCTTAATATCCAGAGTACATAAATCAGAATCAGAACATCTTCTCGTCCCCCTTAACAACTCTCTGCTATCCCCCTCCCCTCAGGTCAAGAGCCTCGGTGTCATCCTCGACACCACTCTCTCCTTCACTTCACACATCAACAATATTACTCGGTCTGCCTATTTCCACCTCCGTAATATTAACCGTCTCCGTCCTTCTCTCACGCCCCGCTCCACAGCCATCCTGGTGCACAGTCTTGTGACTTCCCGTATTGACTACTGCAACTCCCTTCTCTACGGCCTCCCCAACAAATCTCTCCACAAGTTACAGATGGTCCAGAACTCAGCTGCCCGTGTCATCACTCAAACCTCCTACTATGATCACATCACTCCTGTCCTGCAGCAGCTCCACTGGCTCCCGGTTAAATCACGCATCATCTTCAAAATTCTACTCCTCACGTTCAAAGCTATCCACAACCTTGCCCCTCCTTATCTATCTGACCTCCTACAAATCTCCATCCCATCACGCTCTCTCAGGTCCTCCTCTTCACTACAACTCCATGTACCCTCTGCCCGCCTCTCCACCATGGGGAGCAGGGCCTTCACCTGCTCTGCCCCTCACCTCTGGAACGCTCTACCGCCCGACCTTCGAAACACCACCTCCCTTTCTCTGTTCAAGACTGCCCTGAAAACACATCTCTTTAGACTAGCTTATCATTAACTTTACTAAATGTATTTTTATCTTCCATTTTATATCCTTTATGTATTTTATATTTCAATTTGTCGCTGATAATGTTTGCTCTGTATTCACTGTGTTGGTTTGTTAAGTGTCCTTGGGTGTCATGAAAGGCGCTTTTAAATAAAATGATTATTATTATTATTATTATTATAAACTGATTGCAAGAGACACATTCAGGTACCAAAAGGTAAATGTTTATTTTTACGAGGTGGAGGGAAATGTCAGACACTGAAGAAATCTGTAGAGGACAGGTAATGGTGAGTATTTTTCTTAGGAAATTTGAGTAGTTGTAGAACTGGATAAATTGTCTTACAGTAATCTTGTTGATTGTAGGCTAGAAGTGTGGAGGGTGGTGAAAATGACGAGTTGTTGGCAATACAGAAAGTGGAAGTTCAGACCTGAAGACTGGTTGTATGATGACTGATTGGGTTGTTGTAGTGAGAAAACAAGAGGTTCCAAGGAGGTAAATCACAAGGAGTACTGGCTTTGAAGACACAAGGAAATCGAACATCCAAGAAGGAGAACCACTGAACCTGAAGAAGGATAAGTAGGACACGGTTTAGTTGCTCTTATCATAGGACAAGGTGGACAAGGGTTGTATCAGTAGCGAGTTGTATCTAATGTTCCAGAGGTGAAATGATGATTCACAAGGTCTTAAATATTCCAGGGTTTATCTACCAGGATCAGGATCAGTTGGTGGTAACTGGTGCAGCCCTGCCACTCAGGAAGCTGAAAGAATGTGGTTAAAAGACAAAATACTGGATTCCCCACAATTTACTTCCAAGGGTCTGATAATGGGGTAGCATGGTGGCACAATTGGTTGAGCTTTTCCCTTCAGCAAGAAGGTCGCTGAATCAAATCCCAGCCAGGGATCTTTCTGGGTGGAGTTTGCATGTTCTCTCCGTGCATGCATGGGTTTTCTCCGCGGTACTCTGGTTTTCTCCCTCAGACCTAAAACATCAGAGTCAGAGATTCTTTATTGTCATTGGCATCACATAATAATAATAATAATAATAATAATAAACTTTATTTGTATAGCACCTCCCTACAATGCCTTGCATTGACCAAGGTGCTTAACAGGACAGAAAATATAAAACCGGTACAATAAATCAGTGAAAATAAAATAAAAGCAACAGCAATAAAAGGAGGCAATGGAAATAAAAATGCTACATACTAAAATACCAAAAATAAAAAGTTACACACTGAAAGCTTTTTTGAACAAGTGGGTCTTCAGTCTGGTTTTGAACAGAGTCAGATCAGAGGTGGCACGCAGCTCAAGGGGGAGGCTGTTCCAGGCTTTTGGGCCGGCAACAGAAAAGGACCGGTCTCCCCATTGTTTGTACCTTGAGCGAGGCACCTCCAGCAGGTGTTGACTGGCAGATCGTAAAGCTCTGCCGGGCTGATGGACTTTCAAAAGTTCTGAGATGTAGAGAGGTGCGAGTCCATTCAGAGCTTTGAAAACAAACAGCAGCAGCTTGAACTGTATCCTGAACTGAACCGGGAGCCAGTGTAAAGAGGACAGGACAGGAGTGATGTGTTCATATTTTCGTGTGTTGGTCAAAAAGCGGGCGGCAGAGTTCTGTACAAGCTGTAAACGGGAGATGGAAGATTGATTAATTCCAACATACAAAGCATTACAGTAATCAAGTCTGGAGGTCACAAAGGCATGGATGGCCTTCTCCAGATCACTACGGCTGAGGAGTGACTTTACTTTAGAGAGCAGACGGAGCTGAAAGAAGCTGGTTTTGACAACAGAACTGATCTGTTTATCAAACTTTAAGTTGGAATCAAGCTGCACTCCAAGATTTCTGACCACCGGGTTGAAGTGGGGGAGGGGAAAACCAAAACTGGGACTGGGAAGGATGTTGTTGGTGTCACTGAGTGCACCAAATAAAATGCATTCGGTTTTATCAGTGTTGAGGTGGAGGAAGTTTTGAGAGAGCCAGTGCCTAATGTCATTTAAGCAATTGACAATAGTGTTTGAACTGGGTGAGGGGTTGGGAGTGACTGGCAGATAGATTTCTAGATCGTCTGCATACATATGAAAAGACAGATTATGGCGTGCAATGATTGATCCTAATGGCAGCATGTAGAGATAAAAGAGAACTGGCCCCAGAATGGATCCCTGTGGTACGCCAGAGGTCAGAGGGGTTGATGAAGAGGAGGACAGATCGCCTATCATGACAGAAAAAGTTCTCCTGGTTAGGTATGATCTGAACCACTCAAGCACAGCTCCCTGGAGGCCAACCTGCTGAGACAATTGGTTGATTAGTACCTGATGGTCGACGGTGTCAAAAGCTGCTGAAAGATCTAACATCACCAGCAGAACAGGTTTTTTTGCATCCAGGGACAAAATAATGTCATTCTGCACTTTGAGCAGTGCTGATTCAGTGCTGTGACGGGCTCTGAAACCAGACTGAAAATTTTCAAACAGGTTGTTGTGCTCTAGAAAAGATTGAAGTTGAATAAAAACAATCTTTTCTAGGACCTTTGATAAAAATGACAGATGGGAAACTGGCCTGAAATTAGCTCTGATCTGCAGTGTTTTTATGTTTTTCGTGTTGTACTTCATTGTCTGTGGTGCCTGTTGCTTGTTTGTTTGTTCAGCACTTTGGTGTGGACTTGTTCCTGTTTAAAGTGCTTTATAAATAAAATGGTATGGTATGGTATGGAGCTGATTAAAGCCCTGATGATGAGGATGATGAGTGAGAGATTCAACCACCTCATAACAACCGTCCAAGAAGAGGTATTGTTGTTTTATTAATATTATTATCTATATAACCTTTTTAAATTTAAAGTTATAATATTATTAACTCTTTTTTTTTTACATCTTTGTGTTTTTTTTCCAGTCTAGGAAAGTTGGCAGTTGACTTCTTCCTCTTCAGGGAAATCCACCATATCAACTCCAGTAGAAATGTGTGACTGAACTCTGAACTTTTCCAGGGACACCCTGATGCATGCTCAATAATCCATGTAGAAAAATCTAAAAAAGCTAAGTCTGGTCCTCTTCCAGGGACCTGTCCCACCCGGGGGAGCAGGTCCAAGAAGAGGTTGTAAGTAATGAGGACAAATTGCACTACTTTTACACAACTTTTTATATCTACACTACTGCTGATATTCTTTTTACTAGCCTTATTGCATATGTCACTTTACCTCTGCACACCTGCTTCTGCAGGACTTGGTGGCTGCAGAAGAGGTCATGCAATCATGTGGATCAACTGTTCTGGAATAGGCACATCTAAAACATTCAGAGCAGGGAGGCCTAAGGACTTGAATTGAGCATCACAATTTTATATACAAATTATACTACAGTGGACGTATAATAAACCTTTTTCTTTTTTTACCCCACTTTGGTATGTGCGGGTTTATTACAGCCACCGTATTTATAGTCGCAGTGGAGAGTAGGGGGGCGCGGACCGGATTCTTGTTCCGGGGGGGGGGCCTTAACAGATCCCTAACAGCTTCTCAAATAATTGAGAAGCACTGTCTTAAAGGCATCAGTGAACTGACTTGGGGTGGATGGGGTGATGGAGCGGCAGAGATGTGCTGGGAGAACAGCCTTCGGTGCAGGAAGGGTGGAAAATTCAAATATGACGGGAAAGTGGTCTGAAATGCACTCGTTTGTTGTCATGCTGTCGTTTGTAGGACCCCGTAGTGGCAGACCGAGGAAGAAGACACGACAACCAGGTATCCAAAAACAAGTTTTCTTTATTTACAGGTGAGTCAGAGGGGTGAGCTGGATGAGAATGGAGGAGAGATGAGTACCCAATCTTGTTGACTTGGAATCTTGAGATGAACAAAGTTGTCTTACTTGTTGTTCTAGGGGAAGGGGCTGAAAGAGAGGTGAGGTCCTGGTTTCAATGAAGATGAGGAGTAAGTGAGACACGGTGTAGAGAGGAACAGGTAGACCCAGTAGTTTGTTTAACTGCTGATGACACTGGACTCTGATGCTTTTGCAGGTGCACCCTGGAGTGCTGGACGAGGCCCGTGGAAGGACTTCAGAGGAGCAGGACATGGAGGTCCTGGACAGGAGAACCGGCAATCAGGATTGGCTGTAAGTGAACAGGTTAGTGACTGGTCACTAGTTTACCCATAGGCAGAAGTTGTCCCAGCACTGAAGAGGTGTCTGGCCGCAGCTTAAGTAGGCAACCAGAATCAGTCCTCCTTAGGTAGCAGCAGGTGGATCTCGTCAGTGTAATTAGAGATGAGCTGTGGAGAGAGTGAGTGTGGACAGGCCAGGGAGAAACCAGGGATCCTACACATGTGGTGCATGAGGTGGAATGAGATTATAGACGCAGGGTCCCAGTTACAACCAACAATAAAATGTAAAAGAAAACAATAATAAGATCTAAGAAAAACATCAGCTAAATAATACACTTAGCACTAATATCATAAAACAATACTTCGAACAGCAGCACGAACATTAGTCGGTGTGAGCAGATGAGCACGCATGAACATAGCAACATGAAAAAGATCAGCAGCAACATGATGTGATTTTTTTCACAGTGATTATCCTGGTTAGAGATGCATGAGTCTAACAGCCTCAGGGTAGAAGCTGTTCCTCAGTCTACTGGTTCTACACTTAATGCTCCTTAACCTCCTTCCTGAGGGGAGTGTGCTGGGTGAGTGAGGTCTTTCATGATGCAGGTGGCCCTGCATCATGAAACAGGCATGTTAGGCTGATTGGTCCCTAGGTGTTAGTGAGAAAGTGAATGTTCCCTTATCAGTCAGTACACTCAGTGCAACATATGACTATGGGAATTGTGCCCCCACGCGGTTCACCTGAAGTAATACAATCACGCCTTTTTTAAAGGCAGGTGGACGTCGGCATCAGCAATGAAGCCCTGCCCTCTTTGCACCAAAGGGGCTGACGCCCCACCTTCATCCTATTTTGCCCTTCACCTCGCTTCGCACCTGAACTTCTTAGGACTCTCTGTGACTGGATCGCTCGACTGGAGGTGAGCTCGCTCCCTGCCCTGAGCGTTACAGAGAAATTTCCTGTGAGCACTTGGGTTAGCGGAGGCTAACCCAGTGTCGTCGACTTAACTTTCGAGGTTTTTTCTTCTGCTCTTTTCGCAGCTCAGCTACGAGACGCTAACTGCGCCACACGCTACCTGCGTAGATAGCAAGCTAGCAGGCTAGTAACCGAGAGCAGCTCGACGTGAGGACTTCTTCGCCGCGGTTAGCGGACGGCTAACTGGCTACAACTCGACGTCTCTTCTCAGCCATGGCTCCGGAGAAGAACAAGAGGAAGTCGAAGAACTCCAACAAGAACAGCAGGCCAGCGAGCCCCAGTTCCCGGGTCTGCCCCAGCGGATGTGGTTATTCCCTCTCAGCGACGGACACCCACGAGGCCTGTCCTGTCTGCTTAGGGATGCTACACACGAAAATAGCTTTGGACTCCCCCAAATCACTTCCCCGAATCCTGCCCTCACTGCAACCAGCTACGTGAGGCCAAGAGAGGGAGGCGCATGGACTTTGTGGTCAAAGCCATGGGCGGCTCCACTACGGCGCGGGAACCGCTTCTCACCGAAGCGCTCACTCCCACTACGGAGCTTGAGGCTGTTGATTTGGAGGACAACGGTCAAACCAACTGGGGAGGAAACATGGACATGGTGGCCCCCGTTGGGGACTCCACCGCTGAGTTTGACACGAGAGACTTGTTAGGAGCAGATAAGCTCTCACTAACAGCCTCAGGCGAGCTAACTGATGACGAAGCCGACAACGAGGACGAAGGAGAAGACGAGGACTTCTCCCAGATCCCCGGGGCAGGTCAACTAGAGACTGATGTGTCTGTCCCCGTTCTGTTCGAGCTGTGTTGCAAAGCAACGGACACGTTGCGGATAACCTGGCCAGAACTCCCCCCCCTCCCTCGACAACAGGTAACGAGGCTGGCGGGGAATTTCTTCTTCGCCAAGCAGCAGTCGGCCACGAGGCACAGGATGCCTATTTTTCCCGACTTCCAGAAGGAGCTGACTCACACCTGGGCTGAACCCAGGGCTCCACTGACTTTGCCTCTCTCACAGTTCTTGGAAGTTGCCGGAATGGAGGCAACTGGCATGGCCAACATTCCCCAGATGGAGCATACGTTGGCGGCCCAATTAGCCCCCAGGACTTCGGGCTCCAGACAAACCCTACCTAGCAAGGCTTGCCGCGTGTCTGCCTCACAGCTCTAGAAGTGTTAGCGAGCACAAGGCCTCGTGGTCCGCGCCATGAACGCTTCAGCTATGATGCAAGCCTACTTGGCGGAAAAGCTTCAGGAGCTTCAACAGACCTCCAACAAAAAGAAGATAGTCGGCATTATGGAGGAGGCCCGCAAGGCAACAGACTTCACTCTTCGCCTCATGGGGACAGCCGCCATCGCTCAGGGGAGGAGTATGGCCGAGATTGTCATCGCTCAGCGCCATTTGTGGCTAACGCTGACATATCTGCCAGAGGTCCAACTGAACCCGTTCCTCCATCATCCCATCGAGCCAATGGGGCTTTTCGACGGTGCTCTCGAAAGGATTCAGAGCAGGCTGGAACAGAGAAGGAAACAGGCCGAGGCCTTGTGTGAGGGGATACCCAGAAAGCTTTTCGTGCCACCCAGAGACGCTAGTGGACACAGGGACGCAAAGCCTCGTCACAACTCAACCACACGCCATCCCCCACAGAAACGGACGGCACTCGATGGAGAGTAATGGCCGAAGGCCGCCGCAGGGCCCTCCCAGGCTGGCCAAGCTTGGGCAAGGCACAGATTTGTCCCACGCCAGGCGGGCCCACCGAGGTCCTCCTTAGCGAACAGGGACCAAAAGCAGAAGTCCGCCTGATACAAGGCCGCCTCGCTATTTTTCAGGTGCTTCCACCCACGTGGACAAAGGAGAGACCAAACTTTTAAAGCCAGACTTTGTGTGTAAAAAGCCACCTTTATCTGGTGTAAATCATGTGTGCACAAAAAATCACTCAAATGTTAGTGTAATAAAGACATGTTCTTTAAGCACAGCAATAAAGTCTCAAAAGGCACATAGTGTCCTGTGTGTCGACTCAAAAAAACAAAACAAAAACATAGCACCTTTTTTATGCAAAGCGTGTCAATAAAGGGAGGGGGGCAGCACTCACACACGGCCACCATGACCCTCACGAGACACGAACAGTTGGGGTAGACAATGAGCCCCTACTAGGAGCCAGAGGTCTGTCAACACCAGACAGACACTCTGGCTACCACAGAGGGACAGGCAAGTCCGCCAGAGGGGGCCATTCAACCCCCTACCGTCCCCTTGACACACAAACATCACAGAATGCACATGCCTTCCAGACTGAGCATATACGCTGGCGCCTGGAATGCATGCAAACCAAGCACATAGGTAATGTCCACTGTCACCCAGGGTCACCAACTGCAGTTCTACAAGTGGCCACCTCCTTTCACGGGGGTGCTGTCGTCTTCCATAAGCCCAGACCGTGCTCGTGTCTTAAGAGACGAGATCTCAACCATGATACAGAAAGGAGTGATGGGCTGGCTGGCGCTCTGGTGCCCGGCTCTGGCCGGGGGCCCTCGGTTCGCTGGTGGGTTGGGGTTCATGTGCTGGGGGGTGGGTGTCTGGGGGCGTGACTGGTGGCCAATGGGAGGGGGCGGGCAAACCCAGCCTGGGTGTCTAATGTGTTATGTGTTCTGAAAGTGGTTAATATGAAGGGTGGGTGTAGTATTTCTTCTGGGGTGGGGATTAGGTGGATGTCCTTGATGATAGCCTTGGACTATGCTTGGCCGGTGTGCGGGCCCTGGTTGGGGCCTGTTCTTGGTGCTTCCTGGCTCTGTCGGCGGTTGGGCGGGCGCTCTTGGCCGTGTCGTCCATGTTGGACTTTGTGTCTTCTTGGGCGGCGGGCTAACTGCGGTTCGCAGGGGTCGTGGCGGCCCTGGTGGGTGTGGGCTGTTGGTACTGCTGTTGGTGGCCCTCGGGGCCGTGTCCCTCTCTGGTCTTGGCTCAATGGCCTGGCGGTCGGAGAGGTGTTTCTTTCACCTCGCTCCTTGGGTGGACCTTGGCGAACTGGGGGGGGGGTACGCAGGGTCAGCGGGGGAGCTGACTCGCTGTGGGAGCACTATTCCTGCAGACATTTTCTCCCCATCCCTCAACACGCACCTCCGCCCTCTTCATCTTAAATTAATACATGTAGGGAATTTGGGTCTCGGGTGTGCTGCAATGGTTTTACATCTCTGTTGTTCAGAGCACCTGGGACTCAATTTTATATACACTTTAGACATTCATTCATAAACATCTTCATAAAAGTCACATATAGGGAATGGAGTGAGCACTATGGCTATGGGTGGCGGGATGACATCAATCTCGCCCCCATGCCTATGCTCACTCAACATTATGCATCTAGACAATTAGGGCCTGGGTTAGAGTTGGAGTGGAGGGGAAACTGGTACAATGCTAGCCTTTGCTCCTTCTCTTTCCCTTTTAAGTACACTTTACAACAACACTCACCAACAGTACATTTGGGGACGGGGGTGTGTGTGTCGGGGTCTTGATTTGTTAATTTCATTTTTATTTATTTATGTATTTATTTATATATATATATTATTTATTTATTTTTCTCTTACCCCCCTGGTTGCCTGGCGGACATTCTGGGGGTGGGCCGTCAGGGGTTGTGCTGGGGTGTGGGGGGGTTCGGGGCCTGCGGGTTCGCCGTGGGCGGGGCTGGCAGTGCGCTCCCTCTGGGGCTGCTTGGACTCGGGTGTCCTGTCCTGTCCTGTCGGCGGGGCGTGGGGTGGGCCGGATCTTGGACGTTTGCTGCTCTCCACCCCAAAATGAATGGGCCTACCTCCTGGGTTTGGATGTGGGCTGCCCCATGTAGGGAGCAGGTACATGTCTTGGACCTAGGGGGTATAGAGTGTGCATCGGGATTATGAATGGAGCGTGTCGTTATTGTTTGTCTTTCTGTGACTGAGGGTGAGGATGAGGGTGGGTCTGAATGAGTGTGTCTGTGTATGAATGTTTAAGTGTCAGGCTGGGACTTGGACTGCCCCCTCTCTGACACTTCTGAGGCTGCTTAGTGTCGCGCTCCTGCCACGTGGCCCCCTGGTGGGTGTTCCTCTGCCTGCGGGCGTGCTTGGGGCCCTCACTATCTGGGGCTGGGCGCTTGGGCGTTTGTCGGCTCGGCCTGGTGGCTGCCTGGTGGGGCTCGGGTCCTCTGGTCCTGTCGGGTCTGGACCTGAGGGATGGGCGTCCCCGGTGCCCGAGCCTCGGTGACCGGCCCTGGGGCTACGTCGGTACGGCGGGCTCCGGCGGGGGCTTGTGTATTTGTCGCTGTTGACACCGGGGCGTCATTGTGTGTGGTCCCTGGTGGGGTTCGTCCGGTTCTTCCACTTGGTCGGATCTGGGGAGTGGACGAGTGGCTCGTCCTGTTCGGGTGGTCCTGGGGACTCTGGGCTCAGGGTCCTACCTGGGGTCTTGGGCTTTGATCACCCCTTCGTCTGTCTCGGGCTTTGGGGGGACGGGTCTCTGATGCTTCACAGTCGCTACTAAATGTTCTATTGGAGGGACCTTATTCACTTATGCATGCTCACAACCACACACAAATGGATGCAGGGATGTATATGTAGATGTATGTAGATGGGTATATAACTGAATATAAATATATATGTATGTATATTGTATATATATTTGTAGGTATGGGTATGTGTATTTATAGAAATCTACTGCAAGGTCATGAATATTATCAGTCTTTATGTTTGTATGTTTAGTTGCTGTGTTCTGTCATGTGCTTTGCAGGATTGTGTACGGAGGTTTGGTGTGTTTGCATTGTGCTCTTTCTGTGGATAATTGTTGTTTTGTTGTCTCACTTTCTCTTTTCTTTCTTTCTTTCTCTCTATTAATAAAAAAAAAATACATATTGGAGTGAGAGGATGGCTATAAGGTGTGAAGGGAGGCCATCTATAAATGGAAAAAAAAAAAAAAAAAAAAAAAAAAGAGACGAGATCTCAACCATGATACAGAAAGGAGTGATCAAAGTGGTCCCTACTCACTATGTAAAAAAGGGCCATTACAGCAAGTACTTTCTGGTCCCAAAACGGGAACAGGGCTTGAGGCCCATCTTGGACCTCAGGGGTCTGAACAGAAGAATAAAAACGTACAAATTCAGGATGTTAATACTCAGACAAGTCAGCCACTCGGTTCGACCGAGAGATTACTTCTGCATGGTGGATCTGAAAGACACTTTCTTCCACGTGAGCATCCTGCCCTGCCACAGAAAACATCTCCGCTTTGCCTTCTAGGGCACCGCGTTTGAGTTTTTGGCAATGCCTTTCGGCCTGAAAACTGCCCCTAGATCATTCACGAAATGCCTTGACATGGCCCTGACCCCGGTAAGGGGTCAAGGGGTCAGAGTTCTCAATTATCTACATGATCTGCTCATTCTTGGACACAACAGAGTCCAGAAACAGCAGCATACAGAGAGGGCAATGTCTCACCTGGAAGCTCTAGGTTTTGTTATAAACCTGGCAAAAAGCAATCTGACCCCATCCCAGATTACCGTATTTCTGGGAGTACAGCTCAACTCCATTTTGTACAGAGCAAGGCTCTCAGGGGCACGGGTTTCATCCCTCCACCTCTGCCTAGCATGTTTTCAGCTATGTCAGAGGGTGCCTCTCAAGCTGTGCCCGCGTCTCTTGGGCCTGTTGGCAACAGCTATTGTCTGCGTGCCTCTGGCCTTATTAAGAATGCGTCCTCTACAGATATGGATCAACAACAATTGAAACCTACCCCCCCTCAACGAATGAGAGAGATACTGATTGGCCCAGAGTGCATGAAGGCTCTGGAGCCATGGAAGGCCCCCACAGTGTTCAGCAAAGGCGTCACGCTGGGGAGGGTGTTGTCACGAGTCCTGGTCACCACAGATGCGTCAAAAACTGGGTAGGGAGGTCTCTGCAGAAACCAATATGCCCAAGGGGTCTGGAACCAGCATGGGGCCAAGCTTCACATAAATTTCCTGGAACTCAGAGCATTGTTTTTGTCTTTGAAACACTTTTACAGGAAGGGGCTGGTTGCACAACATGTCCTGATAAAATCAGACAACAGGACCACGGTCTCCTACATCAACAGAGAAGGTGGAACAAGGTCCCAACCCCTCCTCAGGTTGACACAGAAACTGCTCACATGGTGCAACTCCCGTATCTTGTCGTTGAGTGCGACCCACGTCCCGGGCGAGCTGAATCACAGGGCAGATGCCCTCTCAAGAGGGCCCCTCCTCCCCTCGGAGTGGCGGCTGAACCTGCGTATCGTGGACCAGATCTGGGCACGATACGGGAGGGCCAATGTAGATCTGTTTGCTTGCAGCAACAATACGCACTGCACCCTGTATCACTCGATAAGGGAGACAGATGCACCGCTGGGGACAGATGCCCTGACGTACAACTGGCCAGCGGGGAGGCTGTATTACGCATTTCCACCTGTTCCCCTGATTCAGGCGATGCTGGAATGTGTATGCAGGGGAGCTCTCTCCCTAATACTGATAGCCCCCAGTTGGCCTCAGAAAGCATGGTTCCCAGAGGTGATTTCACTGCTGACGGGGACACCATGGCAATTGTCCCCCCACAGGGACCTGCTGACCCAGGCCCATGGGTAGATCCTTCATCCACGCCCAGAACTGTGGCAGCTCTGGGCCTGGCCGCTGAAAGGGTCCGGTTAATGGCCTCTGGTTTGCCCAGTAATGTGGTAAACACAATACAGGGAGCAAGAGCACAGTCTACTCAGACCCTCTATACGTTCGCAAGTGGCGTGTTTTTGAGGCCTGGTGTCTAGAGAGGAATATTATCTCATATTCCTATAACCTTGTCCAGCTCCTTACCTTTCTACGGGACCTGCTGGAGAAGAGTCACTCTTTCTCCACCATTAAGGTCTTTTTATCAGCCATCTCAGCATGCCACGAGGGCTGGGGAGGTAAATCACCTGGGGCCCACCCTCTCATGATATGGTTCATGAAGGGCGTGCTGAGGATGAGACCTCCAAGCAGGACTTTGGCCCCTCAATGGGACCTGCATTTAGTCCTGGACGCTTTGTGTGAGCCTCCATTTGAGCCTCTTAGTAGCATTAAGATAGATTTGTTATCTTATAAAACTGCATTGCTCTTAACTCTATGCTCAGCAAAATGCGTGGGTGACCTCCGCGCATTATCTGTGCATCTAATGTGTACCAGATTTGCCCCAGACGGGTCAAAGGTCACACTGCGTCCAAACCTTGCATTTGTGCAAAAAGTACCAACTTTAAATCCCAGAAGTCTGGACTTTGAGCTGTCAACCTTTCCTCCTCCCCAGTGGTGTAGTCTACATTTTTGTAGTGGGTATACTGTGCTTAGAGACAAAAACCTGTCCGGAGGACCTACTTAATTTTTCCTTTTTCTACCTAGATTACTGAGATGAATCAGGACATTTAGAGACAAAAATGCAATGTAGTGCAATGTAATTGACAATTTATTTTGAATTTTAAGCATATTTAACATTGCAAAATGTCTGTGATGCTTACATTTTAATAAATGCACAACAAACCTGAGCCTGATGACTGGATCTTGAAGGAGGCCCACTCCTCCGATATGGAGACCCTCTTTTCAGTCAGGACACCAGTTGACGTTATGGTACTGCAAACAGCACATCCTGCAGGAAGTAAATAAAAATTGTCATAATTGTATATTTTTTAATATTTCCTGATACCAGTAATAATACTAGAATCTACTGATTCACTAGACTGTAAGCATGTGTCGACAATTACATTCATTATTACCTTTCATTATTACTTGCATACACTTTTGCATTATGACCAACTAAAACGTGAAAATGAAATGATCACACACACACACACACACACACACACACACACACACACACACACACACACACACACACATATATATAATTTCTCATGTAATATACTGTACTAAACTTTTGAAAGATATGATTATCAGACTATTTTAAAATTATCAAGTCATAATATGTTAATGTTGGAAATATATCAATTAAACCTTATATACAAATTGGTTCCCATATTTTTTTATATTTACCTAATTTTTTGTTCCTCCATTCCAACCAGGGATGTCTGTTTTTAAATTCCCGAGCCTGACTTTCACTCCACAAGGCTGGCCAATTTGGATCTAAAAATGAAACAAGGAGTTTTAAAACAGAGTAAAAAGCATAGCATTTTGTTGATTATTGGAGTGACAGACTTTGTCACAAACAAATCATTCTTATATTCACATATTTATTTATATGCAATGTTACTGTAAAATTCTGGACAGTAACCGTGTTTCCATCAAGGTTTCTTGATGTGCATTTTGGAGTTTGGCATCAGCAAGATGGCCGCGCTCAGACCAGCCACAGCTTCATGGGCTCCCAGAACATCCCCAGTTTTTAGTAATTTTAATAGTGTTTTTGTACCTGACTCTGCGCGTTTTTTGCGGGTGAATTATAGCCGAACTGAGCTGTTGAGAATTGGAGCGGATTTACCACAAGGCACAGCTGAAATCAGCAACGAACTCAAATCAGAGCTCGGAAGATTGGATCTGCTTAGATCATCTTTCTGGAAGCAGATGCGCCGGAGGAAAGAAAAGAAAGCGGTGCTCTCGAGGGAAAAAGCGTGGCTGTCGAGCAGGAATTATGACGAGACTGCGGGCAGACGCTAAAACCGGGAGACCCCCGATGCCGGCTCTTTTCCTGTCCAACGTGCGCTCGCTCGACAACAAGATGGATTTGCTTCGTCTGAGAGTAACAACGTCGGAGGAGATGAGGAGATGCTCGGTGATTTGCCTCACGGAAACATGGATCAATGAAGACACTCCTGACTCTGTTTATGAGTTGGATAATAAGCTATTTTTCAGAACGGACCGGTGCATCGAGACTACGGGGAAAACGCGAGGCGGAGGCGTCTGCATTTACGTTAACAAAGACTGGTGCACGAACTGTGCCGTTATCAGCAGGATCTGCTCAGCTGCTGTGGAGCTTTTAACAATAAGATGTCGGCCACATTACCTCCCCCGCGACTATTCAGCGATAATAATAAGCAATGTTTACATAGCACCCGATGCTAATGCCAACGACGCCCAGGGAGAAATTCATGACTTACTCACCTCGCTGCAGTGTAAATATCCTGAGGGGTTTTTCATTGTTTCCGGGGACTTCAATCACGTAGATTTACGTGTCATTCTTCCAACCTTCAATCAGCACGTTTTCACAGCAACACGAGGAAATAAGACACTAGACCAGGTCTACACGAATGTGAAGGGGGCGTACACGGCGAAGCCACGCCCACCGCTCGGGGCTTCCGACCATCGCTCCCTGCTATTGGTCCCTAGACAGCTCCCCCCACTCAGACGTCACAAGCCGGAACAAAGAGTGATCACATCGTGGCGCCAAGATAGTTCCCCCATGCTAAGAGACTGCTTTGAAAACACAAACTGGTCTGTCTTCAAAGAGGCAGCTACGAATGGAAGTTCAGTTGACCTGGAACTTTATGCTTCCTCAGTCCTGGGTTACATCAGTACATGTGCTGAAAATGTATCCATAAGAAAGTGTGTTAAATTTTACCCCAATCGAAAACCCTGGCTAAATAAGGATGTCCGCACCCTGCTGGCAGCCAGGGACACTGCATTCAAGTCTAAAGATACTGAGGAGTTGAGAAAGTGCAGGAGAGAACTGGATGATGGCATAAAGAAGGCCAAAGCCGCGTATGCACAGAGGATCGAGGGACAGTTCACCTCACATGATCCAAGGAGCATGTGGCAGGGCATCAAATGCTTAACAGACTACAAGGGCAAAAGCAAACAATGCCCCAGGGACCCATCCCTGCCTGATGCCCTCAATAAGTTTTATGCACGTTTTGATGATCCAAACAGACCAACTAGCACCAGACTCAACTCATCACCAGACGAGGAGCACCTCAAAGTGACCGCAGCAGAAGTGAGAGGTAGTCTCAGAAGGATCAACCCTCATAAAGCTACGGGTCCAGACAACATCCCAGGGAAAGTTCTGAAGGAATGTGCGGACCAGCTCTGTGAGGTGCTGGCTGACATCTTCACCACCTCACTTTCACTGGAGTCAGTTCCCACCTGCCTGAAGACTGCCACCATCATCCCAGTCCCAAAAAGCTCCACAGTGACTGGTCTGAATGACTATAGACCGGTGGCTCTCACCCCGATAGTCGCTAAATGTTTTGAGAAACTGGTCATGTCCCACATCAAGACAACCGTCAACATCAGCGAGGACCCTCATCAATATGCATACCGCGAGAACCGATCAACAGAGGACGCCATCTCCTCTGTGGTCCACACTGCTCTCACCCACCTGGATCAGAAGGACTCATACGTGCGTCTGCTCTTTGTGGACTTCACATCTGCCTTCAACACCATGATCCCCCAAACTCTGATAGACAAACTATCCACACTTGGACTAAGCCCCTCCATCTGTAACTGGGTACTAGACTTCTTAACAAACAGACCACAGTCCGTGAAGATCCACAACTTCTCCTCCTCCACCATCACCCTCAGCACTGGCTCTCCTCAAGGATGTGTGCTGAGCCCTCTTCTGTTCACTCTGCTCACATATGATTGTACAGCCACACATCCAGGCTGTCATATTGTTAAGTTTGCAGATGATACAGCTGTGGTGGGATGCATCACAGATAATGATGAATCCAGCTACAGACAGGAGGTGGAACATCTGGAGAGCTGGTGCAAAGAGAACAACCTTCACATGAATGTGAAGAAGACGAAGGAGATGATTGTGGACTTCAGAAGGAACAAACACACCCACACCCCACTGTATATAGGTGGATCTGCGGTGGAGGTGGTCTCCAGCTACAAGTACCTGGGTGTACACTTGAATGATAACCTCAGCTGGAGCAATAACACCACCAGCCTGATCAAGAAAGGTCATCAGAGACTCTACTTCCTCAGACGGCTGAGACGAGCTGGTCTGAGAAGCTCAGTCCTCACCTCGTTCTACAGGTGTGCAGTGGAGAGCGTCCTGTGCTCCAGCATCAACGTGTGGCATGGAGGCTGCACAGTTGCAGAGAGGAAAGCTCTACAGAGAGTGGTGAAGGCTGCACAGAAGTCTGTTGGAGTCAGTCTCCCCACCATCACAGACATTTACACCTCCAGATGCAGAAAAAGAGCCACCTGCATCATGAAAGACCTCACTCACCCAGCACACTCACTCTTTGCACCACTCCCCTCGGGACGGAGGTTGAGGAGCATCAAATGTAGAACCACTAGACTGAGGAACAGCTTCTACCCTGAGGCTGTCAGACTCATGAATAAATAAATAATAAGAATAAACACTGCAAAATGTCACATCATGCTGATACTGATCTGTTTCTTGTTGCTGCGTTCATCTGTGACTATCTGCGTTCATCTGTGACCATCTGCTCATGTTCGTGCTGCTGTTTATAATGATGTTTTTCTACTACATTAGGGCTTAGTGTATTACTAGCTGATGTCTCTCTTAGTTAATCCTAGATGTTATTATTGTTTTTCTCTTGCATTTGTTGTTGGATGTAACTGGGACCCTGTGTACATAATCTCGTTTTCAACACATGTACTACATGCGGTGCAAATGACAATAAATTCTCTCTGACTCTGACTCTGACTCTCAAAAGATCCTGCAAAGTCAGAGCAACCCGTGACTCCAGGTGATGAAGATCAAAAGGACTGTGAAGATGGAGGACTGTTTGCTGCTTACTGTAAGAGGCAGAAGTAGAATGTGCAGACCAGTCCAGCACTACAGCTAAGTCACTACCTGGATGTTGTTGATGGACAGAACGTACTCTTGTTCTGGACAATGAACATGCAGACTCTTCCTTCCCTGTTTAATGTGGCCACCAGAGTTTTGGCAGTGCCTGCTTGCAGTGCTCCAGTGGAGCCAGTTTTCAGCTAAGGCGGCATCATTTTACGGCCTCATCGTGCACAAATGACAGACAGACTTTTAGCCAGTTTGGTATTTTGCAAATGCAGAATAGTTAACTGAAATATCTTAAATTGCAGATTTCTGTTGATTGTTCAGTTCATACATTTGTTTTGTTTGTCTTGTGTTACTCACACATGGACACATACAAACACATGTTCACTCAGAGTGACCAGATGAGAGAGGAGAGGGGAAAAAAATGCTGTTATGGTATGTTACTGCGGAAATGTCAGCACTTTTTGTCTGAACGTGGAGTTCTACTTTTGTCTTTTTCACTGAATGTTCTGGAAAATTATAGTTTAAAGTCTAGCTATTCTTGCAGCTAAAGTTTAACTGAACTGTGCAATATAGAGGTGCAATTTAAAAAAATATATATACTGTACTTTGTGTGTTCAGCTGCACGTGTTTGATCAAGATTTTAAATAAATACAGGTTTAAAAAAGAGCACATGGTCTATTATTTACATTTAACATACAAATTGACTCGAAAGGACTTGTTGCCTGTCTTGACTTGAGACTTGACTCGGGACTTGAGGATAAAGACTTGAGACTTACTTGAGGCTTGCAAAACACTGACTTGGTCCCACCTCACCAGCTGTACGTAGAGTGAAGGAGGTGTTAAGCATGAGGTTAAACCAGGTGAAGGGACACTCGAGATGTGAAACAGAGACTGAGTGAGAGCTGCCGGGGAGTTTCTGCACCAAGCCTTTTGTTCTGCATTGTTTTGGATCGGGAGGACTTTTGTTCTTCCTCCTTCCACTCGGCAACTACAGCAATTTAAACTCCTCCACATTTGGCCATTGCAGTGTAATTTACTGCTGACCACAGTGGCTTTATTCCCAGGAGCACGAGCTGAGATAAATTAAATGGCTTTTTTTCTTGTAGAGGAGATCATCTTGTAATCAATTTAACTGGATGAGAAATTTCCAAATTGAAAAACAGTCATCTGCTCTGCTATATATAAAAATGAATTGTTTTAAATGATCAAATTATACTGAAACATTGATGTAATAAAAACAGCAGGGTCTTACTAGTATCTCGCTCAGACACACACACACACAGATATTCTTACAAAGACATATTTATTTCTAAGAATTTGTGGAAACTGGACCATAAAACTTGTCAATCATTACAAATGTACGTATAACTCAAAGGTAAATCAACACTTTATCCCCACTCCAGGAACGCTGTAGTGGCATCTGTAGTTTTGGTCCCAAAGAGGATTGCTGGTCTTCACAAGGATAATGATTTCCATAGGAAAAAAAATCCAGTGAGGAAATTAAAATGCATAAACACACAAAATGATAAATAGTTTTTAAATTGAGTTTGAAACAACACCCGCCCTCCATTCTCTGAAGGCCCAAAGTCCAATTAGAATTGCACCAACTTCTGTTAGTAAAGGAAGACAATGTAATGCTTTTTCAGCACTACTGCACAAAGGATTTCTCACCTCCTTGGTCTGCAGAGACAAAAAACATAAATAAAAAATAGAGTGCCATCTGGAATGAAAAACGTGGAGCGGTGGCTTTAAAAAAAAATCACCTTGGTCACATTCAATTTATTTTTACCAAATCTGTTAGGTGTGACAAAACTTGTATATACATTTTTTTACATTCAAAAGAAGACATTTGCACTTCAGAAAAGCTAATAAACACCCAGCAAGCCCCAGCTGAGAGCAAATCTCCAATCTACTGCTCAGTTTACAGAACTGCTCTTTTACAAATTTTACCGTTTTTCAACCTAAATGTGCAATACAAGATACAAGTGTTAGGCACAAACAATAAATCAGTTTTGAATCCAGATTGTTGAAAAGATAATTTGCTTTTCATCTGTGTAAAAATACCGTAATTGCCACCGTACACGTTGTTTTGTATTGTATTTTAAAATGAATATATATTTTTTTAAATCCACTTTTTCCTATTAATGGGACACTTGGCTTGCCATATTGCTCGAGGGCCCTCTAGCAGCTGAAAATGTAATGTGTTCAATATTTTCCATGTCAGAATGAATTAAATAGTCCGATCTCAGCCAAAAATAGGGTTAAAATATGGAAGAAAAAAAGTTGCTTTGTTGTTTAAGTCGCTTGGCATGCAAATTTATGCAAAAAGGTGCGACTTACACATAGACCTGTCGCAATAACCAAATCAATTAATAGCATGATAAATGAAAATTATCTACCTCATTTTTATTGATTGGTTTTATCGTGGGGCAACACAGTGTCGCAACTGGTAGAGCTGCTGCCTCTCAGCGAGCAGGTCCCCGGTTCAAATCCCGGTCCGGGGGCCTTTCTGGGTGGAGTTTGCATGTTCTCTATGTGCATGCGTGGGTTTTCTCCGGGTACTCCG
>JBBPBX010023919.1:0-24367 GCA_038048925.1 Garcialebias charrua
GTTGTTTTAAAGGCTTTATAAATAATAATTATGATAAAAAATGATCATTTCTGATCATTTTTGTCATGATTGCGCAATAATTGTGCAACTTCCGGTCATAACAGGAAGAAGGTCGGTCATAACAGGAAGAAGGTCGCCAGTCACCGGAGGCCAGCCATCTTAGGGTTAGTCACGGCTACAGGCAGCAAGGTTTGGAAGACTTGTTGATCAGGATTGCCTCATATGGATTAATTACTATCTGGAATCGCTCTGTGAGCTCTGTGGACGTCTCAGGCGGAGAAGCAGCTGCAGATTGATGGCCGATTGGGCCGCACCGCCGCTCCAACACCAGCTCATGGCCTGGCTAGCAGAAGCTAACACAGGCCTCGAGAGCTAACACAGGCCTCGAGCAGCTCCCGTGGTTTGCTCGTCGCGCTGCTCGGCCTGATAACAACAACGCATGGCAACCTAAGATGTCGGCTATGACCATCTCAAAGTAAGAAAATATATTTTTATTTATTCTGTAAATGTGAATAGCAATGTTTAACATTACAGTACACTACTGTACATGCTTAAATGTGTGCGCGCGCTCCGTTAGCATGATAAATAAAGGTTGAATGAATGAATGAATGAATTTTATTTTTTTTAAAATAATTTTCACCCCCTACCTACGAACGGATCGAGCTGCGAACGGTTCTTAGGTCCCAAACTCGTTCGTAGGTCGGGGGTTCCCTGTATGTAGATGGATATGTGATATGTGATATGAATGCATATGTATGTACTGTATACTGTATATATATTTGTAGGTATGGGTATGTTTATTTATGGAAATCTACTGCAAGGTCATGAATATTATTAGTCTTTATGCATGTATGTTTCGTTGCTGTGTTCTGTCATGTGCTTTGCAGGATTGTGGACGGAGGTTGGGTGTGTTTGCCTTGTGCTCTTTTTGTGGATAATTGTTGTTTTGTTGTCTTACTTTCTATCTTTTCTTTAGAGATAAAGTTAGGGAGGCCAGACTGAGATGGTTTGGACATGTCCAGAGGAGGGACAGTGGGTATATTGGTAGAAGGATGTTAGAAATGCAGCTGCCAGGAAAAAGACACAGAGGAAGGCCAAAGAGGAGATATATGGATGCAGTTAGAGAGGACATGAAGGTAGTTGGAGTGAGGACAGAGGATGCAGAGGACAGAGTGAGGTGGAGGAGGATGACTCGCTGTGGCGACCCCTGAAAAGGGAAAAGCCGAAAGAAGAAGAAGAAGACTTTCTATTTTTTCTTTCTCTCTATTAAAAAAAAAAAATCATTTCAGTGTGAGAGGATGGCTGTAAGGTGAGAAGGGAGGCCATCTATAAATGGAAAAAGAGAAGAAGAAAAAAAAAAGGAAAAAAACCCATGACGTCTTTTATACTAAAGTGGGTGGATCATCACCAGGGGTTGCTAGGTGAGGGGCTGGACTCAGGTTGGGGTGGGTTGTCCTGCGGCTTGTGACGTCACAAGCCGCATGATTTGAAAACGAGACATTTATATAACTGAAAAATAAATATACTTAGAGTAAATAAACCACTGGGTGCATTTTTTTGGTCCTAGGACTGTTTTTTTTTTAAGAAATACATACCCAAAGTTGAGTAAAAAAAACATTAAAAAGTGAATTTTGCATCTGTGGTCCCCTTTAACTGTTTTTGCACTTCATTATGGCTCCCAAACATGTGTTTTTTGATAATTATGTAGGGTACTGTGTTAGGATAGGCTAAGTGCTTGGTAATACAGTACTGTACATGTATATGGTGCAGTTTGTTTGTATATTGGGCAGCACGGTGGCACATTTGGTAGAGCTGCTGCCTCTCAGCGAGAAGGTCCCTGGTTCAAATCCCGGTCCGGGGGCCTTTCTGGGTGGAGTTTGCATGTTCTCTCCGTGCATGCGTGGGTTTTCTCCGGGTGCTCCGGTTTCCTCCCACAGTCCAAAAACATGCATGTTAGGCTGATTGGTAACTCTAAATTGACCCTGGGTGTGAGTGAGACAGGTCCCTCTTGTAAATGAGTCCCCGTGGCTCAACGAGGCTAGCCTGTATAAATACAGGTTGAATGAATGAATGAATATTTCGACTTACGTCGAAAATCGGTTTACGACGCTTCGTAGAAACGGATCTACGTCGTAAGTCGAGGACTACCTGTATTTAAGTGTAAATTACATATTTAATTTCCAAGCTAAATATTTAGTTTAAAACTAAACATTTAATTTACGGTATACGCCAAACATTTAATTTCTACATTAAATATTCAATTTTGCTAACTAAATATTTAGCTCAGACCGAAATATTCATGTTCCAAATTAAACATTTAATTTCTAAAATAAATATGTAATTAGCTAACTAAATATTAAGCTCAGAACAAAATATTTATTTTCCAAACTAAATATTTATTTCCAAAATAAATATTTAACGTGCATGTCAAATATTTAGTTTGCAAATTAAACATTTAGCTTGGACATAAACATTTAGTTTATGAACTAAATATTTAGTGCGAAACAAAAATATTTAGCTTGATAACTAAATATTTAACTTGCAAGTTAAGTATTTAGCTTGTAAACTAAATACTGAGCTTGTAAATTAATAGTTTGGAACTATGACATTTATAAATGTATGAATAACATGATGAAAATATGACTTTGAAAAATAAAATTATTATGAAAGGCTAAATAAACCAAAATATTGCTGTTAAATTTTGACTGTGTAACTTTACAAACAGCACCCCATATCCTTTTTTTTCCCTTTTTTTCCCTTCCATTTATAGATGGCCTCCCTTCTCACCTTATAGCCATCCTCTCACTCCAATATGTATTTTTTTAATAGAGAGAAAGAAAAGAGAAAGTAAGATAACAAAACAACAATTATCCACAAAAAGTGCACAAGGCAAACACACCTAACCTCCGTCCGCAATCCTGCAAAGCACATGACAGAACATAGCAACGAAACATACATGCTTAAAGCTGCACTATGTAACTTTGTAATGCAGTCTGTAACTTTTCTAACAATATATTTTTAACATATTTCTTCACTCTGTCACTATCTACTGACAGACTGATGTTAGACAAAGTAATCTCTGAAAAAAACTATAGTCCCCTTGCTTCTCTATCAGCATTTATAAAAACACTAAAAACGCAGAGTGACCCGTCCTTAACCAGCCAATAAAAACAGAGTTTGTAACCAGCCAATAAAAACAGAGCTTGAATTAGAATTTCAATAGAGCCTCCCCCTCAGAGCCATATTACACATAGACGCACCTTTAAAAACTAATAATCTTCATGACCTTGCAGTAGATTTCTATAAATATACATACCCATACCTACAAATATATATACAGTATACATACATATACATTTATATTCATTCATATACCCATCTACATATCTGCATATATCTACATATACATCCCTGCATCCATTTGTGTGTGGTTGTGAGCATGCATAAGTGAATAAGGTTCCTCCAATAGAACATTTAGTAGTGACTGTGAAGCATCAGAGATCCGTCCCCCCAAAGCCCGAGGCAGACGAAGGGGCGATCAAAGCCCAAGACTCCAGGAAGGACCCCGAGCCCAGAGTCCCCAGGGCCACCCGAACAGGACGAGCCACTCGCCCACTCCCCAGATCCGACCAAGGGGAAGAACCGGACGAATCCCACCAGCGACCACATACAATGACCCCCCGCGGTCAAACGCGACAAATTCATAGGCCCCCGCCGGAGCCCGCTGCACCGACGTAGCCCCAGGGCCGGTCACCGAGGCCCGGGCACCGGGGACGCCCATCCCTCAGGCCCAGACCCGAAAGGACCAGAGGACACGAGCCCCACCAGGCAGCCACCAGGCCGAGCCGACAAACGCCCAAGCGCCCAACCCCAGATAGTGAGGGCCCCAAGCACGCCCGCAGGCAAAGGAACACCCACCAGGGGGCCACGTGGCAGGAGCGCGACACTAGTAGCCTCAGAAGTATCAGAGAGGGGGCAGTCCAAGTCCCAGCCTGACACTTAAACATTCATACACAGACACACTCACTCAGACCCACCCTCATCCTCACCCTCACTCACAGAAAGACATACAATAACGACACGTTCCATTCATAATCCCGATGCACACTCTATACCCCCTAGGTCCAAGACATGTACCTGCCCCCTACGTGGGGCAGCCCACATCCAAACCCAGGAGGTAGGCCCATTCATTCTGGGGTGGAGAGTAGCAGACATCCAAGATTCGGCCCAACCCGCGCCCTGCCGACAGGACAGGACACCCGAGTCCAAGCAGCCCCAGGGGGAGCGCACTGCCAGCCCCGCCCACGGCGAACCCCCAGGCCCCGAACCCCCCCACATCCCAGACAACCCCTGACGGCCCACCCCCAGAATGTCCGCCAGGCAACCAGGGGGGTAAGAGAAAAATAAATAAATAATATATATATATATATATATATATAAATAAATACATAAATAAATAAAATTGAAATTAACAAATCAAGACCCCGACACACACACCCCCGTCCCCAAATGTACTGTTGGTGAGTGTTGTTCTAAAGTGTACTTAAAAAGGAAAGAGAAGGAGCAAAGGCTGGCATTGTACCAGTTTCCCCTCCACTCCAACTCTAACCCAGGCCCTTATTGTCTAAATGCATAATGTTGAGTGAGCATAGGCATGGGGGCGAGAGTGATCGCACTATATATGGGGTGCTAATCACTCTAGCACCCCATATCCTGATGCATGCTCAATAATCCTGGTAGGAAAAAAGTAAAAAGTTATGTCACGTCTTCTGGACGGATTCTTCTTGTTGAAATGTTTCGACAAAACTTGTCTAGACGTACCGGTACCATTTTTAGAGTTAAGTTAATAGTATTTTTATTAAACAGCATTAGATAATATTACAGTATATAAAATTGCAAAAATATAATAATATACTATCTATTGATCACAGGGAGACACTCTTTTTGAGAACAGCTATCCAAATCTTATAGAGTTGTCTGTGTACTTGTAACCACCTTTTCATGAAAAATTTCCAAATTGTGCTTCTATACAAAACTGAAGCACAGGTCTCTCTTGTAAATGAGTCCTCGAGGCTCAATGGAATTAACCTGCCTAAATAAAGGTTGAATTAATATTGTGTATTTAATATTTGTGGTGCGCCTTTAGGTCCAAGCAGCATCGGTGCAGACCTCAGCCTTCATGGGTTCAGGCATGTCTACGGCATACCAGAACACGCCGACAAACTGCAGCTCAGAGATACAAGGTCTCATTACCGTTTTTATTTATCTTTATTTTTTTTCAAGTATTTTGTACACAGCTCCTGTTGGGTTCAGTATAGTTTCTTAGTTTAACATCTATTATAAACTGCCTTCCTTTCACAGAGATGGTGAACCCTATCGGTTGTATAATTTGGATGTCTTTGCATATGAGCTGAACAGTCGCCTGGGTCTGTATGGATCCGTGCCGCTGATGGTGGCTCATAAATCCGACAGGACTATTGGTGTTTTTTGGCTGAATGCATCAGAAACTTTTGTAAATATACATAAGTCACCTATGGACCATCAGGTAATCCTACTTCAGTAGTCCTTTGGAACCAATCAACACAATAAACTACCATTTTTTTCACCATATAAGTCACATTTCTTTGCATAATTTTTATGCCCTGCAACTTATACGCCAAATTATTATAAATTATAAACCAAATTTTGGCTGAGATATGACAGTTTTCATTCCTTCTGACTGAAAATATTGAACACTACATTTCCAGCCACTAGATGGCACTTGAGTAGTAAGGCAAGCCACTGTGTCATGTAATAGGTAAAAGTGGCTATTAATGACACAATCAGCTTGCTATAGCCTGCCACCTTCGTCCAGCTCTCCTGGAGCAACCATCAAATCAGCTTCATTTCGCTGCGCCGCCCCAGAGAAATGCAGCTGATTTGACTATTGAAGTTCATTTATTAAGTAAAAGTTCAACTGAGACACAACTTTACTATAACGTCACGCAAACCAATAATTGTTTTTAGGTGGTTAGCTTGTTCATTTTTAAAGACATGCACAGCGAGTCCTCCCATGCATGCGCCTACTTCTGCATATCGGCTTTTGAAATGCAGCTGATTTGACCGTCAAAGTGCATTTATTAAGGAAAAGTTAACCTGAGATACACCTTTGTTATAAATTCGAGCAAACAAATAAATGTTTTTAGGTGGTTAACTTGTTAAATTTCAAAGAAATGTGCAGCGACTCGTCCCACTGCGTGCCAACTTCTGCCTATTGGGTTTTGAAACACAGCTGATTTGACCATTGAAGGGCATTTATTAAGGAAAAGTTAGACTGAGACACATCTTTAGTATAGTTTCGGGCAAACAAATAATTGTTTTTAAGTGTTAATCTTGTTAAATACTTGTTAAAAGTTCTCTCGTGCACGCTCCCATGGCCACCATTTGGCAGCCAATTAATTTTTGGCACAATACAGTACCAGCCCATATTTCCGGGTTGTCAGCAGTGACGCGTAACAAGCTTGATGCAGCACCGATGATGCATGATAGATGTGATGTATATGGCGATTTATGGATTTTTCCACTTTATTAGACATATTTGGATTGATGCTACTTATAGGGTGGTGCAACGTGTATGGCGGAAAATACATGCTGCTCTTGTTACTTAACATGATCGTAAACCAAAAGAAAATAAAGGGTAACTTTAAGAAAAGCTCAATTGATTTTGAAATAATTATGCCATCTCTGATAATCTATATACAACCACTTAGTCTTTCCTTTATCACTCAGGATGAGCAAATGCCTTCAGTGAAAAGGAGGCGGGTGCAGCCTCAGACTGACGTCCACTGGCTCTCAGAGAGCGGTGTGATTGACTGCACGATTCTGCTCGGGCCCAGTCCACATCAACTCTTCAACCAGTACGCTCAGCTGACAGGTGCACATGCAGCGCAAAATTTCATTCTTTACAAAGAAGAGCAAAAATGTAACGTTTTTGTTTTCTCTGTTTCAGGGTATCAAGCTCTGCCCCCTCTGTTTGCCCTTGGGTACCATCAGTGCCGCTGGAACTACAACGATGAAGAGGACGTGAAGACTGTGGACGCTGGGTTTGATCGCCACAATATCCCTTATGACGTCATCTGGCTGGACATCGAGCACACGGACGGGAAACGTTACTTCACCTGGGACCCTGCTGTTTTTCCTGAACCAGAACAGCTTCAGCACCATTTAGAGAGAAAGAACAGGAAGGTGGGTGTCTTGGTGCAATACATTACCTCTAGATTTTACAGCAGCTTTGTCTCTTATTGGCTGGTTTTTTCTTCATATTTCTAGATGGTTGTGATAAGTGACCCCCACATTAAAGGAGACTCTGACTGGTCTTTATACTGTGAGGCCAGAGACGGGGGACATTTTGTTAAGGACAGGGAGGGACAGATCTATCGGGGCTCATGCTGGCCAGGTAACGTTCCACTCATCAGAGTTTATCTGAAAATTTGGACAAATCTCTTAAAAATGTATTTTTTTTTAATGCCTATACAAATTTGAAGAGGCTTATAGAACGGCTTCTTTGTGAACATTTCATCATCTTTGCTCAAACTATGCCATTAAATGTTAGAGCCATTCCTGATTGTTAGCTGAATTTTTCTCCTAGATCAGTTATTGGACTTTGATTTAAAAAAAAATCTCATAGTATTCATTGAATAAACATTCTTCCAGGTGAATCTTCATACCTTGACTTCAGCAGCCCGGTGACTCGATCATGGTACTCCAGGCGCTTCGGCTTGGATAAATACAAGGTACACAAGATTAATTTAATAAAAACACTTAATGTTGAAAACAGCAACTGTGTTCATATTTGATAAAGGTTGAAGGAGGCTGAATTGTTCTTACTTTGTTATAAAATGAACAGAGCCATTATTACCAGTACAGGTAGTCCTCGACTTACGAACGAGTTCCGTTCCTACGGCCGTTCGTAACACAAAAATCGCCTAAGTCGAAACGCATTAACGCGGCGTTCGTAAAACCGGATTTTCGCCGTGAGACGGAAAATGTATGCTAACGCTGCACCGCACACCCGTTTATCGACATGAGACTGAACAAGCGTACATACTGGTCCATAAACATGCTCAGAACTTTATTTACAAACGGTTAGCTAACACAGTGTACCCAACACATTCATCTAAAAACACATACCTGTACAGTATTTACTGTACAGCAGTACTGTTCTGTACAGCACGTTCAACAATTAAAAAAACGGTAAAAACAGTGCCGTAGTGTACAGTCCAAGAACTATAAAAAGGTAGAATCAGCACAGAAACAGCATAGAAAAGAAAATGCCCTTACTTTTATTGAAGAGGAGGTAGACAGGCTTATTGGGTGGTTCTGCTGGTCAAACCTAGATCAGAGGGAACTGATGAACCCTCGAGGAAGGGAAGCTGGTCAACCATGGATGAGGGGGGCATGTGAGTCCAGAAAGGTCCGGTCAGGTGCATATGTTGTCCTGATGCTGCTCGCTCAACCATGGAGGAGGGGGGCATGTGAGTCCAGAGGCAAGATGTGCGTTCATGTCAGGTGTGTGGTCCTGATGTTGGATGCAGAAGGATTAGGAGGGGCCCCTTTCAGTGATGACACAGCACAGCACAGCAGGTCTGGCTGTTTAAAATAACACAGACATGTGCAAGTCAACATTAAGCTGATGGTAAGAAAAAGTGATATGAAACAACACAGACAAAAACATGTTTTAATTACTGTAATCCAAATGATGTTCCAGAAAGAAGATGGAGCATGTCAGATCAGGTCAGGTGTGCTCCTGATGTTGCTGGAGTCAGTGATGTACAGTAGATGCAGGAGAGGGCTGAGGACACAGAGCAGCAGATCTGACTGTTGAAAAGAACACAGACATGAGAATGTCCAGATTAAGCTGATCCAACATACTGCAACTGCAATAAAAAGATAAATTAAACACAGACAAAAACATGTTGTCCTTACTGTTATTCAAATGATGTTGCAGAAAGAAGATGGAACATGTCAGATCAGGTCAGGTGTGGGCCTGATGTTGCTGGAGTCAGTGATGGAGATGAATGAGAGGGCTGAGGGCACAGCAGCACAGCAGGTCTGGCTGTTGAAAAGAACACAGACATGTGCAAGTCACCATTAAGCTGATGGTAATAAAAAGAAATATGAAACAACACAGAAAAAAAAACATGTTTTCCTTACTTTTATTCAAATGATGTTGCAGAAAGATGAGGCAGCATGTCAGTTCAGGTCAGGTGTGTTCCAGATGTAGGATGGACATGGAGGAGGCGCCTTTCCGTGATGCTTTGGAGGCTGTGGACATGACAAGAGACAGGTGGATGAATAGATGCAGCTATAACATAAAACAAAAAAGAAAATGAAAAAAAAAAAGATGTCATTACCTTTATGATGATGCTGTGCTGGTTACTGGGGAGATGAGCAGGTCAGTGAGGGGAGTAGGTGTTGCTGAGGCTGGTTGAGTGGAGAGAAGAAGGAGGCTGTGGACATGAGCAGAGACAGATGGATTAACAGATGAGGTTACTGTACAGTATAACATAAAACAAAACAGAAAATCAAAATAACATTTCATTACCTTTAGGGAGGGTGCAGGGGAGAGAGGCATGATTGCTGTGGAGAGGGTGATGTTGCCATGGACTCTTGGCTTGCTGCAGCAGAAGTTGATGTCATTTCTTCTGCAGATCCTGGAGGCGCTGTTGAGACCTTCTTTACGGTCGGGCGACTGTGGCGTAGTGGTGATGGCAGTCGTCCCCCGATTGGAAGGTTGGAGGTTCGAATCCCGGTTCCCCACACCATGTATCGTTGTGTCCCTGGGCAAGACACTTAACCCTGAGTTGCTCCCGGTAGGACTGGAAGGCGCCTTGCATGGCAGTCGCCGCTACCGGTGTATGAATGTGTGTATGAATGGGTGGATGGTTGGTATTGTAAAGCGCTTTGGGGCTCCTCACAGGGGGCTGGAAAGCGCTATATAAATAAGCTCCATTTACCATTTACAAACTCATCATGGTGCTCTGCACTGCCTCCTGCTTTTTGTCCTCCAGGATCTGCTTGTAGCATGCAAGGCTGTCTATAACCCCTCTGGAAGCCCTGGCGTACCTCTCCACATCGTCATCCTGAGCCTCAAATAAGGCCATGGTGTCCTGCAGGCTCCTAAAAGCTTTAGCCAAGGCCTTCTTCGTGAATTTTTTGGCCTCAGGCCTTGGCATAACTAGTTCCTCCTCCTCCATGATGTGCTTCTCCAGCTCCTTGAGGTCCTCAGGAGACAACTCGTCTCCTTCTGATGCCAGCAGCTCTGTGACATCGTCCTCCTCGATGTCCAAGTCCAGTGACCTGCTCATCTCCACCACGTTCTGGATCACAGTGTCACTGACTCCTGGGACACAGGTGAAGCCTGAACAAGCTGCGGACACAGGTGAAGCCTGAACAAGCTGCGGACACAGCTTTTTCCACACTCCACTAAGGTTGCTAGTCTTCACCCGATCCCAGGAGTGACCAGTGTTGTGCACAGCATCCAGGATGCTGTACTTCTTCCAGAACTCTTTGAGGGTGAGTTCTGGGTCTTTCTCAGTTGCCTCCAAAGCATCACGGATGACTCTCTGGATGTAGTAGGCCTTAAATGTGCTGATGACCCCCTGGTCCATGGGCTGAATGAGTGAGGTGGTGTTGGGTGGAAGGTGGACCACTTTCACATCTGGGTAAAGGTCGTCCAGATGTGCAAGGTGGCCAGGTGCATTGTCCAACAGCAGCAGGACTTTGAAGGGAATGCTGTTGTAGGTGCAGAACCGTTGGACATCTGTCACAAAAAGGTTGGTGAACCAGTCCTCGAATACAGCCAGTGTCACCCATGCCTTTTTGTTTGAGGTCCAATAGACTGGCAGCAGTTTTTATCAATCGTCCTGAAGGCTCTGGGATTCTCGGACTGGTACACCAACAGCGGTTTCAGCTTACAGTCTACAGCAGCATTCCTTCCGAACAGTAACGTCAAATGTTCCTTGCCTACTTTGTGACCTGGAGCTGTTTTCTTCCTCCTTGCTGATGTACGTGCAGTCGGGTAACCTCTTCCAAAAGAGTCCAGTCTCATTAACATTGAAGACCTGCTGTGCTGTGTAACCTCCCTCCGTGATTATTGTAGCCAAAGTGTCTGGGAAGTCACATGCTGCGTCAACATCCCCACTGGCTGCCTCACCTTGTAAAAATGAACACACACATGACAAGATTAAGCTAATGCAACACTCAAAAAGGCGTTCAATTCAGGATCAACTGGACTTTATTTGTAACAGAAAACGTTTCGACTTCTGTCCAGAAGTCTTTTTCAATTCTGAATGGAAGCTGTGAGAACGAGAAGTTTTATACAGGCTTACAAGTCAATAACACATACATGTAAATTGACAGATCACACCTTAACAGTAGGGAGTCCCTTGAAGTCTCTGACAGAAAACACAACTAATCACAGCTGAGGTAACACATACATGTAAATTGACAGAACACACCTTAACAGTAGGGAGTTCCCTTGAAGTCTCTGACAGAAAACACAACAACTGTATGTAAATTGACAAACAACACCTCACAGCCCAACAACAGAGGCTTCTCAACAAACTTTGTTAGTCTAATTCACAGACAAGACACCTCTGCTCCCATCCGGTGTAAGACCTTTGTGAATCAGCCCCAAAACTGAGTTGTAAGTTTTGGAAAGTTGAAATCTCAGACCTCCTCCTCTGTTAAGAGAAGGTTTTTCTCTCTTAACATACAAAGCTTCCTTAACACCCCTCTCAAACCATCTGTGTTCTCGGTCCAAAATTTGCACATTTTCATCCTCAAATGAGTGTCCCTTGTCCGTGAGGTGAAGGTGAACAGCTGAGTTTTGTCCAGAGGTGGTGGCTCTCCTGTGTTGGGACATTCTTTTGTGGATAGGTTGCTTCGTTTCTCCGATGTAACGGTCTGAGCAGACCTCGCTGCACTGGACTGCATACACCACACCACTCTGTTTGTGTGTGGGGGTTCTGTCCTTCGGGTGGACCAGCCTCTGTCTGAGAGTTCTGCTGGGTTTGAAATGTACTGGGATGTTGTGTTTGTTGAAAATCCTTCTGAAATTCTCTGAGACTCCAGCAACATAAGGAATGACAATGTTTTTCCGTCTGTTAGCATTTTTCTGTTGATTATTGTGTTTAGCAGATTTTCTCGCTGACTTGACAAAAGCCCAGTTGGGATATCCACATGTTTGCAGCGATTTGTTGATGTGTTTCTGTTCCTTTTCCTTCCCTTCTGTCCTTGTGGGGATGTGTTCTGCCCGATGCTGTAAGGTTCTGATAACAGAAAGTTTGTGCTCCAGTGGATGGTGAGAACTCAACTCGACAATTAAAGGACAAAGAGCTGAAGGAATCCTCCTTAAAGCTCAAAACCAGCTTCTCAATGAGAGAATAAGACAGATCAATTTCACCATTGAAGCTCTCTCACTCAAAATGGATCAGAGCCTCCAAAAGCTCTCTACTCTTTTACCACCACCTCTGTTGGAAGAAGTGTCTTGCTTTGTTGAAAAGGCTCAGCTATCACAACATCAAAAAAGCAAGGAACGTCAAAAAAGTAAGTTTCTAAAATTACAACAGAGAGCGGTTTTCTCATCACAAGTCATCAGTCAAGTTAAAGAGTTTGGCACCAGCACAAATACTCAGGAACTGTGGGTTAGAAATTTGTCTAACAGGACCTTGACACAACCTGAGAAAAATGTGCTGGCAAAAGGACTAAATTTTGCCATCTCCCCACAAGAAATACCTGTTGTGGAACTAATCACAGCCACTGAATCTGCGATTAGGAACAACAACTTGACAGAAACAGAGGCTGAACAACTTCGGATGAAAATATCAGCTACCCTCTCCAGTGCCAAACTGCCTCCCTCAAATCTTACACCGCAGGAAAGGAGAGCCATAACATCACTCAGCCAAGACCAAAACATCACCATTTTACCAGCGGACAAAGGAAGATGCACAGTAATACTCAACACATCTGATTACCAGGAGAAAATAACCACACTACTGAGTGACAGGAACACCTATGAGCACCTGAAGAGGGATCCAACTAACACCTTTAAAAAGAAAGTCACTGATTATCTGCAAAAACTTGAAAAGGAGAAAACAATCAATCGATCATTGTATTACAGATTATACCCGGGTGAGGCCACTCCCTGTCTGTACGGACTTCCAAAAATACACAAAGAAGATACACCTCTCAGACCCATCGTGAGTAGCATGAACTCAGTGACATACAATGTTGCTAAACATCTGGCTGGTATTTTAGCTCCTCTGGTTGGAAACACACCTCATCATATAAAGAACTCCATTGATTTTTCCAACAAAGTTCAACATTTGAAGCTAACCCCGGGAGAAACTCTTGTATCGTATGATGTGACTTCTCTGTTCACATGCATACCCATTTCTGAAGCAGTAGAAACCGTCAAAAAACGACTTCTACAGGACAAGGATTTGGACAAAAGGACCAACTTAACCCCAGACCACATCTGCACCTTGCTGGATCTCTGCCTCTCCACCACTTATTTCAAGTTCAATGACAGTTTTTATAGACAGAAGCACGGCTGTGCCATGGGATCTCCAGTGTCACCCATTGTTGCAAACCTCTACATGGAGGAAGTGGAACAGAGAGCCCTTAACTCCTATGAGGGGACAACTCCAAGCCATTGGTTCCGTTATGTGGATGACACCTGGGTCAAAATCCAAGCCAGGGAGGTGGAAGCTTTCACCAGACACATTAACTCAGTTGATAACAACATCAAGTTCACCAGAGAGGATGCTAACGATAACAAGCTGCCTTTTTTGGACTGTTTGGTGCATATGGAGGGAGAGGACAGTCTCAACATTGAAGTTTACAGAAAACCAACCCACACAGACCAGTATCTTCTGTTTGACTCTCACCATCCACTGGAGCACAAACTTTCTGTTATCAGAACCTTACAGCATCGGGCAGAACACATCCCCACAAGGACAGAAGGGAAGGAAAAGGAACAGAAACACATCAACAAATCGCTGCAAACATGTGGATATCCCAACTGGGCTTTTGTCAAGTCAGCGAGAAAATCTGCTAAACACAATAATCAACAGAAAAATGCTAACAGACGGAAAAACATTGTCATTCCTTATGTTGCTGGAGTCTCAGAGAATTTCAGAAGGATTTTCAACAAACACAACATCCCAGTACATTTCAAACCCAGCAGAACTCTCAGACAGAGGCTGGTCCACCCGAAGGACAGAACCCCCACACACAAACAGAGTGGTGTGGTGTATGCAGTCCAGTGCAGCGAGGTCTGCTCAGACCGTTACATCGGAGAAACGAAGCAACCTATCCACAAAAGAATGTCCCAACACAGGAGAGCCACCACCTCTGGACAAAACTCAGCTGTTCACCTTCACCTCACGGACAAGGGACACTCATTTGAGGATGAAAATGTGCAAATTTTGGACCGAGAACACAGATGGTTTGAGAGGGGTGTTAAGGAAGCTTTGTATGTTAAGAGAGAAAAACCTTCTCTTAACAGAGGAGGAGGTCTGAGATTTCAACTTTCCAAAACTTACAACTCAGTTTTGGGGCTGATTCACAAAGGTCTTACACCGGATGGGAGCAGAGGTGTCTTGTCTGTGAATTAGACTAACAAAGTTTGTTGAGAAGCCTCTGTTGTTGGGCTGTGAGGTGTTGTTTGTCAATTTACATACAGTTGTTGTGTTTTCTGTCAGAGACTTCAAGGGAACTCCCTACTGTTAAGGTGTGTTCTGTCAATTTACATGTATGTGTTACCTCAGCTGTGATTAGTTGTGTTTTCTGTCAGAGACTTCAAGGGACTCCCTACTGTTAAGGTGTGATCTGTCAATTTACATGTATGTGTTATTGACTTGTAAGCCTGTATAAAACTTCTCGTTCTCACAGCTTCCATTCAGAATTGAAAAAGACTTCTGGACAGAAGTCGAAACGTTTTCTGTTACAAATAAAGTCCAGTTGATCCTGAATTGAACGCCTTTTTGATTTATCATGTCCTGGATGACTGAGAATCTTCACCAGCCTAATGCAACACTGTAATAAAGCTGATGTAACACTGTAATAAAAAGAGAAATAAAACACAGATAACAAAATGTTCTCCTCACCTTGGATTTTGATGTTGTGAAAGTTGGCTCTGTCTTTAAATCGATTAAGCCAACCACGAGAGGCAGTAAACTCCTCTGCCGCGCTGCCCTCCCCCTTCTCGGCTTTTAAACGCGCATGGATCTGTCTAGCTTTTTCCTGGATCACCGACAAGCTTAAGCGGTACGTAACGCTGACTCTGATCCTCAATCCACAAAATTAACAAGTGTTCCATCTCCATAATAAGCCCGGTCCTTTGTTTTGTAATGACGGTAGCTTTCATAGGCGCTGACCCTCTCACATGCTCCAGAATTCTAGCTTTATCAGCCATTATTGTTCCGATTGTGGAACGCACCAGCTCGAGTTGTTTTCCGATGTATGGCTCCCTTTTCTGCTCGTTTTAAAATGTCCAACTTTACCTCCATCGTTATAGCCTTTCTTTTCTTTGGTGCCGCGCTCCCACCTGAAGACTCCTTTGCTCTCTTGGGGGCCATTTCAAAGTTCGCACTCTTGTTAGCTAGCTAGCTACAAAACTCATTCAAAAAATCGCTGATCTCTTCTCTATGTTTGCCAAACTCACCACGCTGCTTTTTGCGCATCATTACCTTAAATACTGTACAAATCTGTATCACTCCGCCTTTGTCCTTTGGATGGTACAGTACGCCTGTATCCATCCGCTACTGTATTTCCCATTGTCACGGCACCCCCTCTCCCCCAACAGCACGCAGCACTGCGGTAACTTTCCATTGCCATGTCCGCCCCCCCACCACCCCACCTCCTCTCCCACTCCCCCTTCACAACATGTAAATTTCCGCCGTCATGACGATTCAGGTACCGTATTTCTCTGCCGTAAAGCCGCATCTATGCCGTAACTCGATGCAATGCTTTTCAACGGAGCTCGTTCGTAAAGTCGGATCGCCGTAAGTCGAGACCGCCGTAAGTCGGGGACCNTTCACAACATGTACATTTCCGCCGTCATGACGATTCAGGTACTGTATTTCTCTGCCGTAAAGCCGCATCTACGCTGTAACTTGATGCAATGCTTTTCAACGGAGGTCGTTCGTAAAGTCGGATCGCCATAAGTCGAGATTGCCGTAAGTCGGGGACTACCTGTATGTTGTGATGTGAATGCTAAAGTTTTGATGATGAACTAACACTGTTTTCCTGTTGTTTTTATTTTTATTTGTATACAGTATTTGCATTAAGGGTTCAGTTTATTCAAGTGATGGATGGCTTTGGTTTTTGAAACTTTTATCATTTTCAATTTTTTTATTTTATTTACAGAGATCCTTTCAATCATTTCAAACTTTGTTCTCTTTAAGTGATTCAGTGCACTTGCTCTATTTTTGTCCTCTTATGTTACGTTTAGCTTTGCATTTTTGGCTTTTACCTAGTCCTAAGTTAGCTTTAGCTTTTAGCTCTTATCGTTCTATGTTTAGGTTTTAGCTAAATTTTGAGATATTTCTTTTTTTTTTTGCTTTTAGCTATCCATCATTCAATTACTTTTATAAGTGTTTTGCTTTCTGTGTCAAAAACTGGACTTGTGACCATGTCCAGCTGTGCGAGGGGTGACAGACACCCTGGACAGGTTGCATCCATCACAGGGACATGTAGAGACAAATGAGACAGCCCTTTTGCTAATTATAGATTTTAGTAAAATTTTAGGGCCAGTTTACACGGTGCATATTTTGAGTGTAATCGCTACTTTCTCTTTGCGTCTTTGCTTATCGCCTACACCTAGCACTTTGAGATTTTCATTAATGAAAAGTGCGTTATAAATTGAATTCATTATTATTATTATTATTACACAACGCTGCTGGCCCCCCTCTTTGCATCCGATACTTTCCTGATCCACCTCTCAGGGTGTAACTTTTTCACAGACCCCGCTGATAATGTAAACATCTCCTGCTGAGCTTTTGTGTCAACCACATGCGCGCAGCTCACACGCGCGGGCAGTCTAGGGCATGGGGACATTTCACGTGTCACGCTGCAAAATATAACAGTTTAACAATAATAAACAGTATTCATGTTGGCGTGGGAGATGTAAATTTATCTGAACTACAGTATCTATCTGGACTCGTTACATTTTTTAAACAGTGCGTAACGTGCTGTGAAAATGAAGACACCAGGTTTATTTTTTATTTATTTATTTATTCAGCACCACAAAGTTTACTAACACAAACACTGAGAATTAAACTGAACACACTATTAAAACACGTGAACCGAACTGTAACTACGTTAATGAACTGGACTCTTGCTGTGTGTTCATCTGGACCCATCAGAACCGGTCTGCCTGTTTGTTGGAACGACAGCTTCTCCACCTGGCAGAAATAAATAAATAAAAACTCAGTTGTTGTGATCACACATTATATTAAGAACGTTGATTTACCTGCTGTAAGTCAGCTGTTTATCACGGAGTAAAGTCCGGTTCTGGTCCACAGTCCACTCAGCGTCTGGTGTGCAGCTTGTTAGATGAAGCAGTCCCGCTTGGTGTCAAATCTGTCGACTCTTATCCAAAATCCAGCTTTAACTTGTTGTTAACTTGTTGTTAGCTCAACTTTTAGCACAAAAGAAAGTAGCAGACTGCCAGCAGAGTGAGGCAGCACGCATGCGCAGTGGGTGAAGGTTCAGCAGCACGCATGCGCAGTGGGTGAAAGGGGGGGTGCATGAGGGAGGGGGGAGATTCGAGCAGATCCGTGTCAACGCAAAACTTTTAATCTAATTAACATACCCAAAAGTTCCGGTTCCCCCCACAGTGTCCGTGTAAACAGGGCCTTACTTTCTTTTAGCTTCTAGTTGGCCTTTTGCTACTTTTAGTTACTTTACTAGGTAGCTAGCCTTTTGCTACTTTTAGTTGTTTGCTTTTAAGATTTTAGCTAACCTTTTGCTGCTTTAAATTTTTAGCTACCGTTTTGTCTGGTGTATAAGTTGCAGTTTTTTGCATAAATTTGGCAGTCCTGCGACTTATACACTAAAGCGACTTATATTCATTTTTTAATATATATTCATAACGCAATTTTTGACTGACTCTTTAAATTTCAAAGAACTGCAACAGTGATTCCTCCCGTGTGCGCTCGCTGCACTCAACTGGTGCAGGCGTAGGAACGCTGGGGAGCTAGCGGCTCCGGTCGCAATGGATGGATGGTGCTGCCCAGACGAAAGCTGTTTTGACTATTAAATAAACGCATATTAAATGCGACGGGTCAGCGGTGACGCATAATAAATGCAACTTATACGCCAAAGTGACTTATATGTTTTTTTTTTTCTCTTCGTGATGCTTTTTTTGACTGATATGTGCTTTATACTCCAGAGCGACTTATATGCCGGAAAATATGGTACTATGGTGCAATGTTTAGTTTTTAGTTTAACTTTTTATTACTTGTGGTGGATGGGCGTAGTTTTGGATCACGTGGTGCCAGTAGTGATTTAAGATCACCTTTTTGCTCACCTGGAGAGTTTGTTAATGAGTGGGTGATGGGGGAAGTCTACATTTTTGCTGACTGCTTTTACGCTTTTACCTTTTATGCTTTACACCTTTAAACTTTAAGCCTTTGAATCTTTGCCTTGATCTCTTCTGGATCCTGTGGATTTGTAAGCTGCTCTGGGATATAATGTCTATTCACGGATGTTTTTGCCTTGGAATATGAAGAACTTGACGCCAATAAAGGAATCTCAACTCAATTCAGAAGGTGGCGGTAATGCACACCAACAAGCTGTTTGCCAACCGCCAATAAAATCGAAGAAGAAGAAGAAGAAGAAGGAATCTCAACTGCAGCTTGGATTTAAGTCTTACAAACAGTGGGCGCGTCAACAATAATTTCCCCTATTCAGCTGCTCGGCGACTCAGTTTTGTTTGACAATCGCCAGTGCTACTGTTAGATTTTCATTAGACTTTTTTCTTTTAACCCAGTTTCAGCTTGCTAAATAAACTTCAGCAAAGTCAGAATTCACTTTGTACTTTTGAAGAAATGTACTGTTTTTGTTTTACAAATAATTTACCCACAGGGAGCTATGATAACATTTTACTGTCAGGACTGTCTTAGTGGGTGCTGTTAAAAAAAAGCTATAATTGTTTCTCCAATCTTCTGCAACATAATTTTCACAGATTACATTGTTTTTTTGTCCTGATGCAATAATCCAGGTAGATAAATGTAACAAGGTGAAGTCAGGTTGACTGGATGGACTTAAAAACATTGTTTTGGTCTGCTATAGGGATCGACACCATCGTTGTTTGTGTGGAATGATATGAATGAGCCATCTGTTTTTGATGGTCCAGAGAAGACGATGCCAAAGGATGCAGTGCATTATGGGAGCTGGGAACATCGAGACTTACACAATCTGTATGGCTTTTACCAGGTGAGTGGGTTCACTGATTTCAGGGTAAAACATAAGCTAATTTGATTAATTAATCAAAATTCTTACAGCACATGGCCACAGCAGAGGGTCTGATAACTCGCTCGGGAGGCTTAGAAAGGCCGTTTGTCCTTTCCCGCTCCTTCTTCTCAGGGTCACAGAGATTTGGTGAGTGATTTAAATTAAAAACAGGTGATATCATCTTTTAAGGTTTCTGTGTGGATCCCTAACTGTGTTGACTTCATTTGGGATGCAGGAGCGATATGGACCGGTGACAACGTAGCCAGTTGGGAGTATCTGAAGATTTCAGTTCCCATGGTTTTGTCTCTGAGCTTGGCAGGCATTGTATTTTGTGGCGGTAATTATCCGGAACAGTTTTTTGGCTGTGTCTGTTTGTTAGCTAAATATCTCACGAACCACTGAAAAACTTTTAATGAAATTTGCAGAAAGAAATCGTAAAATGCACATCTTTGACTGATTAATGTGACTCAGTATGGCTGCAACAGGCAACCAAACTTAGTACCGTATTTTTTGGCCTATTAGTCGCTTTTTTTCCTCTTCATAATTTACATGCACTGTGACTTATAGGCTGAAGCGACATATTTATGGATTTTTTTTTTGTATTTATTAACCAACTGTTGGATGAGATATTACCGTTTTCACTCATTCTGACTAAAAAAATTTGAACACTACCATTTTTCAGCCGCTAGATTGCAGCAGAGGTGAAAGGCATGCCGTTGTATCATGTAATATGAAAACGTGGTTATACAGGAAGCCCTCGAGTTACGTCAGGGATAGGGACCTACGGGTGTGACTTAGGTCGATGTTGTCGTACCTCGCGGACCAAAAACACCTGCCTGTCGTAGGTCCGCGTTTCTGACATAGGTCGCGGCTATACCGCTAACGGAGCGCCGCACACATATTTAATGGCATGAGACTGAACAAGCAGACATACTAGGCCATAAACATGCACAGAACTGTACAGTAAATGAATACAGTACTGTACAATAAATAAAAAATATAATGTCTTACTTTGAGCTGGTCAAAGCCTGCCTTCGTCTTTTAGCATCAGCTCGCACCCGTCCGAGCTCCCCCAGCTTCCTTACGCTCCACACGCACACACGTGGTCAAAACTGTTTAAAAGAATGACTGTTAGCTTCTTAACTTCATACATTTGGAGCCAGAAAAAAAAAACTTACTGAAAGCCGTTTCTCCGCGATAATCCTCCATCCAAAACAAGCTCGGCGTTAGCTACGGTTAGGCCCCGCCATTAGCAGCAATGGTTAGCATGTCAGTTCATTCAAAAAGGCTGTCGGCTTTGTATCTCCGCGTTAGCTCGGTGTCCCCCGACTGCCAGGCGGACATTTGCGGCGAGCTCCCGGCCGCAGATGGCCCCTCCGCGGCATGTCGGCTCGGTGTCTTCGCCTGTGTTAGCTGCTCTGTTAGCTGCTGTCGTTAGCATGTCGGGCGGCGTTGTGGGAGCGATCGCGGGGCGATCCGCGGCTGCTCCTCCGGGCCTGAGACGTCCACAGAGTTGACCGAGTGTTTCCAGCAAATTTATCCGTATGAGGCAACCCTGATCGGACACACAGTCCTCTAGAGCCAGCTGACAGTAGCCTCTGGAGCTCCATTGACCGCAGTAGACAATTGTAAAATGGCGACCGGAAACGACCGGAAGTTGCGTAAATACGATAAAATTGTAATAAAAACGTAATATTAATAATTATACTTTATTTATAAAGCCATTTAAAACAACCACAGCTGCAACAAAGTGCTATACACATGAAATTAATAACATTTAAACACACACAAAAAAAAAAAATAAAATAATTTTTTTTTTAATCATATTTTTATTAAATATGATAAAATCGTAAGTCTGAGTTGCCGTAGGTCGCGGGTGACGTAGGTCGAGGGTTTGCTGTAATGACAAATTCAAAAAAGTTCAAGACAAAAACAACTGGACTTTATTTATTATGTTATTATATACTTAATACTTTATTGTTTTTGTCTTGAACTTTTTTGAATTCACCATGTCCTGGATGACTGAGAATCTTCACCAGCTATTAATGACACATTCGGCTTGCCATAGCCTCCTACCTTTGTTCTGCCCGCTGCTTGGAGCAACCATCATCAGCTTCATTTTGCTGCACTGCCCTGGTGAAAGGCAGCTAATTTGTCCATTAAAGTGCATTTATTAAGTAAAAGTTCAACTGAGACACATCCTTACTATAATTTTGAGCAAACAATTGTTTCAGGTGCTTTTCTTGTTAATTTTTGAAGAAATGCACAGCATTCCTCCTTCCTTTATTCCCTCCCTCTGTGCTCTCCTGGAGTATCGAGGCAGCAAATACTTTTGAAATACAGCTGATTTGAATGTTAAAAGTCCTTTTATTAAGCAAAAGTTAGACTGAGACACACCTTTACTATAAAGTCGAGCAAACAAATAATTGTTTTTAGGTAATTATCTTGTTAAATTTTGAAGAAACGAACAGCAGCTCGTCCCTCTGCACATGCCTGCTTCTGCCATTCGGATTTTGAAATACAGCTGTTTTGACCGTCAAAGTTCTTTTATTAAGCAACTGTTAGACTTAGACACACCTTTACTATAATTTCGAGCAAACACATTTTTTTTTAGGTTGTAATCTTGTTAAATTTGCAAAGCGACTCGTCCTTTGCATGTGCTTACATCTGTGTATAGGGTTTTGAAACACAGCTGATTTGACTGTCAAAGTGCATTTATTAAGGAAAAGTTTAACTGAGACACACCTTTAATATAATTTTGAGCAAACAAATAATTGTTTTTAAGTGTTAATCTTGTTAAATTGTTGTTAAAGTTCTCCCGTGCACGCTCCTGCGGCCGCAATTTTTCAGCCAATCGATTTTTGGCACAACACCGGCCCACATTTCCAGGTTTGGCCCACATTTCTGGGTTGTCAGCGGTGATGCGTTACAAACGTGATCTGTCAGCAGTGAGACATAATAAATGCAACGTATACGGCGCAGCAACATATTTATGGATGTTTCCACTTTATTAGACATTCGGTAATTGGACTGATGTCTCATAGGGTGGAGCGACGTTTACGGCAGAAAATACGGTAAACACAAAAATGACTATAGTTCTGTTGCAGTTTTAAGCTAAAATCAGATTTGAAAATACAAAACTCAAAACAAATGATTATCTTAGTCTAAAAGTCTGGCATGAAAGGTGGCAGGTGATGTGCATTCCTTCAAAAATGCTAGGCTTTTAATTAGCTGCTGTCATGTTTTAGTGTTTGTTTTTTAACACCTAATATCACTTGCATTCCTTGTTCTTGATGTTTCAGCTGATGTTGGCGGGTTTGTTCAAGATCCAGAGCCGGAGTTGTTGGTGCGCTGGTACCAGGCAGCGGCCTTGCAGCCTTTTTTCCGAGGTCACTCTGCAATGGGGACAAAAAGACGTGAACCCTGGCTTTTTGGAGAAGAAGTCACAGCAGCTATCCGCACCATCATCCAACAAAGGTAAGCATCTTTAAAACATCTGATGAGCCGGTTATTGTGTAAAATTTGACGATTGATAACTGATGATGATTATCAATTTTTTTTGTGACAGTAACCCAGAAAACAATAACTTAAAAAGTCAGCCTTTGTTGTGGAAACATGTTCATCTGGGAAGACAATGGCTGTTTGTTTAGTAATTTTGAGTCTTCATTGAAATCATTGAAAAACCTTGCAAAATCTACTTAAAGGTCCACTGACATGAATTTTTTACTATTCATAAAATTGCTCAAAATATATATATTTTATCATTTAAATATGTTTGTTTTTGCAAACAAAATGATAAATCACTTTAATTTTGCTTTAAAAGTGATTTTGAACTTCAAGCCGTGTTTAATCATGGGAAATCCGATTACACTCGAACGCACCATATGTGATGTCACACTGGGCAGAGGGCTGTGGTGTCTTTAATAGCGGACAATTTAAAACTGGACGAATTTAGCAATCTATGTGAAGATTTGAGCTATTTGTCTTCATTTTGGGAAGCAGAAAATAGTTTGGGTGATGGAACAAGAAACAACAGGATCTAATTTAGGTCTGATGCTGTATCAGACTTCCTTCATGTCGAGATGCTCATACCTGCGCACTGTGACAAGCCCAGAGCTCTGCCCGGTGTGACATCACAGATGGTGCGTTCACGTGTAATCGGATTTCCCATGATTAAACACGGCTTGAAGTTCAAAATCACTTTTAAAGCAAAATTAAAGTGATTTATCATTTTGTTTGCAAAAACGAACATATTTAAATGATAAATATATATATATTTTGAGCAATTTTATGAATAGTAAAAAAATCATGTCAGTGGACCTTTAAGCCCATTTATTTATTTAAATTTTCCAAGTACTGTACTGTTTTCTAATTTTGGCTTTTAGCTACTGTTTTGCTGGGTTCGGTGTTTAACTGTTTTTCTATTCTTAGTTTTAGTTACTGTTTTGCTAATTTTAGCTTTTTCTTAGCTGTTTCAACTTTAACTTTCTAGTTTTAGCCTTTTCAACAAAATTCAGCAGTCATTCAGCATTCACACTGCAATATCTAATTAAAACACTAATAAAAGTGGAGTAAATGTATGAAAGATCACTTACTGAGTATTTGTCATTGTCATCTGAGCAACCTGTCCTCTTCCCTCAGGTACTGTTTGTTGCCATATTGGTACACACTTTTCCACAAAGCTCACACATCTGGACAGCCTCCAGTCAGGTCAGTGTTGCTGCCATCTGCTGTTCAGTTATAGTACTGCAACTACGCAAATGTCCAATTACTGTACCCTGATGCATGCTCAATAAATAATCCAGGTAGAAAAATCTAAAAAAGCTAAGTCTTGAAACATTTTGTCTTTCGTCCTCAGTCTGAC